>CABFWB010009764.1:0-11671 GCA_902151455.1 Timema bartmani | reverse complement strand
TTAACTTATAAACCGTTTCACATTAACCTATTTTCAACTTATCTAATATTCTCACAAGCTCGTTCCTTACACAATATCCTTAAAGTATTAACATTTTCATTGTTATTAAAATTATTTTATAATAGTGTGCCCAACATCTTAGCTCAATCAGTAACGACTCTGTCTACTGAGATAAGAGTCTCAGGTTCTATTCCTGGCTAGGATGAAAAATTTATCATTGGTGAAATGTAGGTTTACCATTTCACAGTGATGAATTAACGGCTGGAGGTCTGGTTGTTGTGTATGTTAAAGATATAAGCTAGTGCATAAGTCGTGAAATTATCTAATCAGTTGGCTCAGTAAATACACGTTAAACACCTCTTTTTTTAAATAAAAGTCTAGTAAAAATGTTAAAATTCCTGCTCTAGATGCACATGTTCAAATATAGAAGCTATTCATAACCCTACCTGCGATAGTTATCGCGAAATAATCATGACGGACATACTCTTCATTTTATCAATATAAAAAATACAGTAAGGTTGCTCTTCAGATTACTACCCGTCCGTTAAACATACCAATGTAACGTACAAATTTATCAATATCATCATAAAATTTTATAAATTTGCTATATTATTAATATAGCTTTTTGTTTTTATCAACAATCTAGTTACGAAATACTAGCTTATTTTTAGACTAAAGGGAAACTGCAAAGAAAAAAGAAATTTGCATATTCTCACACTTAGATATAACGATAGCTACTCACAATGCGAATCACTTTACACTTTCCTTTAGCACTTTTAAATGAGTTTTAAGTTGAAACTGGCCCATCACAAAGAGTAAACGCTTTCCTTTAAGAGAATTATATAAAAAACGTTTCTGTTGAGGTGTGGTCTAACACGCCACTATCAGAGTAGACTAGACTGCCGATGACGTGTGGTACTACGAATATACTAGGTAGCTGCGAGCGAGCGACTGATTCAGACGGCGACTGCTTATGACGTCAGAACCGAGCTATCTAACGAACAGCCGGGACAGCCGGGTAGATTTCATGTGATGGTAACTAATACTTTTTCCTATTGAAGGTATCTATATATTATCACGTTAATACATCACGCGAATTATATTTTATTCGTGTAACATTTATTCTTATTGTATGCAGTCCAGAGGTTTACAAGCTTACAACATTCACAAAGATTGTTACATTCGAAACGCAAAGTGTTCGACTTATTCGGTTGTACTTGATTGAAAAACTAGTCTCTTTTTGTTGTCGTAGCTATAGAATTAACTAATAAATAATGTGTGAATTTCTTTTATTACATGGTTTTGGACAAAAAAATTAACCTACACAATTTCACCAAGTTTTATAACAGTTTGCCGTAATCATTGAAAAAAATTAAAATTGTTGTGTTAAACTTTTTTGGATTTAAATACAATATTATATGAGCACTAAATAGAGAAAGCTAGAATTCATGGTTTCAATTTTATGTACATATTATTAGGCCACAATATTTACTTTCTCGCTACCTTACAAGAAGAAAGTATTGTGATCGTCAAAACGAACTTGATATTTTGATGAATCTTGACGTTTAATGGCCCCCGAATCCGAAAAAGTGTTTTTTGAATTAACATCTTTCTGTCTGTACCTACAACTAAAACCTAAACTATTTTACCGATTGGGCTGAAACTTGGTATCTAGGGTTTTCATAGGGTTGCCCCAAGGTGTTTTGGGAATTGGATATCTAACCCTAAAATGAAGGGTAGTTAGTTTCCTGAAGGGTGAAAAGAGAAAAAATCAATTTTGATTAAATTTCATTTCTAAACATTGATCAATATTATAAACAAAATGGATACTCTCATTTTATTGGTAAAATTACTTTTTGGTTCCGGTCTGATGCGTAAATTATCTTTTTTTTTATCACATCGCCGAAACTGTTTGAGATATTAAATTACTTATCTTTTAAAATATGTAGGTCTATTTATAATACAAATATATTATTATAACATATTTTTATAAAACCAATAATTTTCAAGCTAAATACTAATATATATATTTTTTTTACTTTTCTAAAACTAAAGGTCAAGTATTACGAACGTAAAGAAAATCTAACCCGTTATGTTGATGGATGTTGAATTTTATGAATCCCCGAATCCTAAAAGTTATTTTTGCAATGGCGTCTGTATGTGTGTCTGTTTAGTCCTAAAACTAAAAGTGCTTTAATAAAGGGCGAAAAAAAAAATCCATTTTCTCACAGACGGCTCTAACGATTTTGATTAAATTCATATCTGGCCGTTGATTTAGATTATAAATAAAATGTATGTTTTCATTTTCCCGTGAAAATGAATTTTAGGGTACTTTTTAGAAGTGTAAATTTCTGTATCCCCGCAACTATTTGAGATACTAAATAACTTATCATTGAAAAGTTGTAGTAGTATTTAAAAAAAACTTTTATTTGAAATATATTTTACAAAACAAATAGTTTATGCGATATTGGCAAATATATTAACATAATTTTGTGCGCTTTAGTTGCACAGATATACTACATATGTTTTAACATAATAATTCTCTAATGCCACAGAGTAAGTAAATTAGTAATGTTCTCAAAAAGTTGATGAACTTTTTTCTTTAACCTCTTAGGGGAAATGTTTGTACATCAATGATCTGTATCATTTTAGACTCAATAGTCAATATTTACCTATTATGTTGGTCAAAATTTATAAATGAGGAATTTAATAGCAATATGATAGCCATAAGATGTGCCTCCTCTAATAAAATGTCGAGGTACTTAACTGGAAGTCAAAATTATTATACGAAGTTTTGACCCTTGTGAACTCAATATCGATCTTTCTTATTTATTCAAATTAAACTTAAAATAAAATTATAAAATTTAAAGCCGATAGCCGATAATCGAGTAATTGTTTCCATTTTTTAACAATAGAGCGAGAAAGTCAGTTCGGTGCTCCAAACCATTTATTTTTTTCTCCCTGCTGAAACTACTTTTACCAACTTGTCATGTAATAATAATATTTTTTAGGAAAAACATCAATTTAAACGGTAATAAACTTAAAATTATATCTTGACAAAACCCACTTTGTTTGTAGCTTGGTCTAAGGCATTATTTTCACATTAAACTAGATTGCCTATGAAGAGTAGATTGTGGTTAAATTCCAGTCGGGTGATTCTAACTCAAAGGCTTTCCACTCACTCTCTACACATAAATTCGGCAACACATCCCCTAAATTTAACCTTCTTAATATTTAATCTACTAGCGTAATGGGTAGTAAGACGCAGTGCTAAGAAAAAAAGGAAAATAATATTTACTTAACTTGACGAGAATAGACAGTAGTTGATTAATTTTTGATGTTTTGAAGTTGTGTACTATAGAACCGTTATCATATTTGTCCAGAATTACACAAGTTTGGTTTAAATACTATTGTGAGTTGTTAAACCATTAATATACATTTTTTAATATTTTATTTGAGATTAAAATTTTAATTGAGCCTATCGTTTTGGGATTTTTTTACTATAATTTTCAAATAAAATATTCAATCATAGGCTTACTATTTTTAATCTTCTGACTTAAACTCTAGTCCTTTTCATTAAAAATTAATATTTTTAACTATAAAAACGTAGGTCAAATTTACCTCAAAAACAAACAATATTACACTTATACACCGTCCAATAATGAGGATAAAGAATGGAGATTATAGGTGATCTAATATTAATACTTTTGGTCCAACGAATGTTTTGGTGTTCACTGATGAGTAAAATCTGCTAATAAAAAATTCATTTTTCCCTTTCAAAATAAGGCCACCTTGCACCACCAATCTTTGGAGATGTTTACTGCACACTGCCATGAAGGGTGAGTTTCGGTCACCAAAGTCAATGCCGACAAAAAAGGCGCTATAGCGATCATCCACACCATGAAGCAAAAAGGAATCTTCCTTGTAGAACTTCAACTGGCTTACAACAAATAACGCATAGTTCCTATACGTACATCTAGAAGTATTTATGTGCTGGAGTATCCCAAAAAGTGTCTCCTCTTCATATTTAATTAGTTCCATCTTACGAAAGAAATTCTTAGTGAAATTATCGGTTAGATCCAAATAATCAACTATTGTGTTTATTATGTCAATTGCAAAATCTAAGGATAATTTTTAATCAGAATACACAACCTCATCAAGTGTTTTTAAATCGTGTAGATGCTTGATGCTGATCAAGTAATTCGTCATGCAGCCTTGATAGACATTGTTCATTATAAGATTCAATACCAAACAAAATGTATTACCAAATTTTGAGAAATAAAAAAAATTAATGCACGAGGTTGTTCTTAAAAGTATGATACTAATTAATGTTTCCATGAATTTATATTTTATAAACTCATTATTTCCTTCAAATTAATCGTTGTGAGAAATTATTTTCCAAACAACCACAGCACAAACGGTGGTGAACAAGTACAGTTGCCAAACATATGTTTCGAAAGTTAAGATAATGCTCTTATACCTAGGGATTTCCAAAGCTTTCAGTGTTATTATAGTAAAACAAATGTGAGACGAGGGTATGTCGTGGTATCTGTTTTTTGGCTGGATAGGCTCAAAATTTAAGACTACATGCTTATTTGGGTTGAATGCATCATCCGTATTGCTAGATATTGTCCTGATTTTAGATGCCCTTAAATTCTATATCACTGAATTAAAAATATCCACTTCGAGTCCTTCAACACAAAGATTCCCTTTAGTATCAAAGCTCTTTTTTTATCGTAGATCTTTCAGCAATTGCTATTTTGTATCCATTTGTATCAGGGAGCTTATTTGTAAATACTGGTTGTATGTTTATAGACTGATCTAAATATATATTTCAATACTTTATTTTAGGTTTAAACGGATTAAAAAATACTTCTACGGTGTCTTTCAATGAAGTATTTGAATTGTTGGTAAAAAAAGAACCTATATACTGGAGTATAGCCACTATGTAAAATATATTAAAGTTCTCCCAGCAGTCTCGCAACATGTCCGCCATAGTGTCGGTTTCCTCTGTCACAGTTGTGGTGACGACCAGAAGGAAGAAAGCTCGTGGGTTCCAGAATGAAGAGTCAGTCCAGTTGCTATCAACAAAACATTCACCTTTCGTTTGGTCGCTGATAAAGATGAACCCAACACTATTCTCTATGTTATCGTTTCGCTTCAAGCCAGTAAATACATCATTTGTATGGGAACAATCTTTTAATGATAGCACCGGAACAGGATGAACATTTCGGAATATTTCTCTAGCAGTTTTATCCATGTGGGGATCATCGGCATTGATCACGAGGAACTAAATAAAGTTTTAAAGTGTATGTGTATAGTAGTCTCAGCTTTTGTAATTAGATCTATTATATTTTGGTAATTTTCCTCTTGTCTTACAATAGAGATGATTGAGAAAGGAAGTGCTAGTAATAAAATAAATACACATTTAGTGTTCATTTCTATTTGAAGATTAATATCAGATACACCAACCAAAAGTTTCAAAATAATGATTAGAAAATATTTAAAAGTCCTCAAATATATTTTGATAATATGTTGAGAGACTTGAATATAATCAATATATTTTTTATAAAATCATGTTCAGGAATAATTTAAATTTTTGTTGACGCTTTCTTTTATTTTTGAATCTCTTTCCCTCTTGATTTTTTTATCTACTTTTGTAGTTACTTAAACCTAATTAAGTAAATCCTCGGTTTATATATTTTATACTCTTAGGATAATAATTTATAAATAATGACTACAAAAATGTTAAAAATAACTATTGTTTATTGTTTAGAGCTATGAGTTTAATTTTTAAAATAATATCTCAGTTTTTAGTTAATATATCTAGCATTGACACCTACAATCTCTTAATCTCTCAATCTCTCAAAATTGGGGAAAATTTTTATGAAATATCACATCTGTCTACTGGAAATTAACATAAATAAAAAATAAAACAAACTTATAACATTGTTTTCAAGTTAAGTGTTTGTCTATTTCCTATGGAAAATGTATGACATTAATAAATGTAGAACTTTCAGGTTGATTTCCACTCTTGGTATGAAATTTTTTCGTGATAAGTTACCACAGATATTCTAGTATATATTATTTTTATAATCAACTATAAAACTAATTACAAGTGGAACATGTTTACGATGACTATGTCTCACTCTACAGAATTGGACTGAAATGTATTAAAGTCAGAAGAACACTAAGGCTTTCAAAATAATAAGCTTTGAAAAATCTATTGATTGCATATAATGGAAAAAAATAGTCTTTTACATAAATATAAAACATTTAAAACAAAAATTAGACGAGAAACATATGTTTTAAGTCATAACCTACTGCTTTGTCGCAAGGATATTAAAGCACCATAATGTATAAATCAAATATTATCATATTATATATATCAGTAATGTCAGTTATTTAATTTGTTTTGTCTTAAGGAAGAGAAAATATATGTTGTTGTTACAAAATACTGAATTTGAGAAAGTATTGTTTAAAATACTAAGTAAACGTTTGAACTATCTACATAATATCACAAGCCACGACTTATTAATACTACTNAAGTATTGTTTAAAATACTAAGTAAACGTTTGAACTATCTACATAATATCACAAGCCACGACTTATTAATACTACTTTTTTTTTTTTAAAAAAAAGGACAAATAATGCAACGATTCTACGTATTTTAAAACCTACAGCAGTTTTAATATTAATACTTCTTATTAATTTTCCTCTGGGCCAGTGGTTTTCAAATTGTGGTCTTTGTAAGGGACCACATAGAAAAAATAAATATTGTGTAAGAGAATTAAAGCTTACAATATTGGCATGATATGTCTAATAAGTAGGGAGCGGATTCTTAGGCATCAAAAATGTTAATTATAGGTAGGCAAAAAAGCACTAAAAACATAGTAATCAGGCAACCAAATAGGCACTTAAAGAAAACCAGACACGCAATAAGCAGTGTAAAATTGATTTTACCACTTGCTCTTATCTACAGATATTTTTCTGCATTGCATTGCAAGATTACCCGTTTGGATTATATTCAAATATAATACTAACTTTATGCCAATGTGTTAAGGTTTAGGAAGGTTGAGTTTAGATGATACGTAGCCACACTTGCGTGGAGGGAGAGTGAACACCATTCAGGAATAAACCTATCTACACCCGACTGAGATTTGAATCGTGATATCCTTGTCATCGGCAATTTAATGACTAGTATATTGTGAGAGTTACGCCTTAGACTATGTGGCCACTGAAGTAGGATTACAGGCAATCAACTTTTATGTTAATCACTAGATACCTTTCTATGTTTTCAATATTGAAATTGGATATAATATCAGATATAATATTTATATAATTTTAAAAGCTTCACTCTACTCTACACGATATCATAGCACCAAATATAAAATTTGCCATTTCCGACTAGGGTAAACTTTCAAGGCCAGCCAATAACTTCAGGGGGGGTTTGGTGGGCCCAAATCCCAATTGACGGAGGCTAGAAAATATTATATATAAAAACAGCTCTAAAAGTTTTCTGATGTGCTTTTTATGGTAACACAACCCCTTAACTGCCATCTTTTAGAGAAAATCTAGATATTTAAACAACTCTAGAAGCTCTTTAAAGTATTTTTATGGTAACATGACCCCCTAACTGCCAGAGTCTAGGACAAATCTAAATCTTTAAACAACTCCAGAAGCTCTTTAAAGTGTTTTTATGATAACATGATACCCTAACTGCCGGAGGCTAGGAAAATTCTATTATTTATACAATTTTATAAGCTCTTGAAAGTTTTTTTTATCGTCACATGACCCCTAACTGCCAGAAGATAGGAAAGATCTATATTTAAATACTTTTAGATGCTCTCTAAAGTGTTTTTAAATCAGCATAGCCCCCTAAATGCTGAAGGCGAAGAAAAATGATAAATATTAAACACCTCTAGAAGCTATCTGAAGTGTTTATTAGGGCAACATAATCCCCCTAAGTGCTGGAAGCTAGGACAAATTCTAAATATTAAACGGCTCTAGAAGTTATCTGAAGTGTGTTTTATGGTAACATAACCCCTAACTGACGAAGGCTAGTATAAATTCCAGATATTAAACATATCTAGAAGCTCTCCAACATGTTTTTATGGCAACATAGCCCCCTAACCGCCGAAAATGAGGAACAATTCTAAATATTAAACACCTCTAGAAGTTATCTGAAATGTTTTTCATGCTAACTTAACAACATAACTGCCGAAGGCTATAAAAATTTCTTAAGAATAAACATCTCTAGAAGCTCCCCTAATTTGTACTTATACATTAATGTTTATATTGTTTGAACCATGAATAAAGCCATATGTATTTTGTTTATAAAATATTGGGGGGATTGGGGAGGTTTAACCTCGAAAACGCCCCTCTGACTACGGCCTTGTAAACCTTTATCCTGCAATGGCATTCTTTTAAAGAAGAAAATGTGTACCGAAGGGGGGAAAAAAACCAAATCCAAAATAAACGTGCTAAGACTTTTATTCATTAAAAAAATGCAAGAACAAAAATAATAGGCAATTATAGGCATCATAAAACTACTATATTGCGATCTGAGTAAGATGAAAGGTATGAAATTCTCTAGGAGCCTGCGGTCGCAGTTTTGTTTTCCGGCTGGTACCTTGGGTATTTTTTTCTTAGTGGGAATGATCCCAATTACCTTGGGTATTTTTTTCTTAGTGTGAATGATCCCAACGGTCACCCGAGTTTGGATAACTAGGCTAAAGTTAGGTTAAGAGTCACACCGGCTACACACCTCCATATTCACTATCATCACATCATATCATGGCGGGTACGTGTTGACAACCTCCTATGGTGTACCCTTGGCGAAGTTCTGTGCCACCAAAGCGGCCAATAGTCCATACAGGTGACCGCACTAGATGCCATGTGTTTACCGGTCATATATGCCATACGATAAAAAAAACACTGTACCACAAATAGTATTACTGATTAAAGGTGTATAAGAAATGGATTCAAATACTAATTTTCTCTTTTACTGTTTGATAAACACGTATAATGGTGAAAGGTAGCAGTCTCAACTTGACAGATTACTTATCTTATTAGATATACCATAGTGGAATGATTTAAGGTAAGCCTGCTACCTTTCTGTCTAAACGAGGGTAAGGTTACTATAATTTCAAGCTTAGACAAGTGGAGTGGTAAGTAGTTTAATTAAAGGGGGGGTAGACATGGGCATCGAACGCTTTTCATGTGGCCTGTTATTGTGAAAAGTTCAAGAAACACCGGTCTAAGCATAGGTTTCAATAAATTATTTTTTCTTAGCACTGCGTCTTACTATCTGTTCAGGCTAAACGCATATTCACTAATTATACTAATGAGCTAAGAATGAGGAAGGTGGTATTTACAGAATGTGTACCACCATTTACATTGAGGTAGAATGGAGAACCAATTTGGATCAAACTATTCTCATTACGACCGACAGATATTCAAACCACAACCTTCCTGTCATCGACAGTCTGGTCCAACACGATAGTGACACCTTAGTTTATTAACTATTAGGGGATAGATAGAACGAAACAAATTTCACTTTAAATCAGAATATATCAATTATTTCGTAACAAATGGATTTGTAAGAAATAACCAATGGCCTGACTGACCTATAGGTGATTCTACACGGTTTACGAACACAGTTAGCCTGGAATCGAGAGGTAGCCCTCCAATACAAGTACTGATGTGCTGGCGTCCTAGCCCTCATAGCCCTAAAAAGGGCATTGTGACCCCCTAGACTCGATGGTGAATAGTCAGCCATGTTAGCTGGATACACTCCTTTATATTCTGCCTTCTGGTCTGGCTTACCGTGAGGAATGATGACACTCTGTTTATGTTGTCAGAACTTATGTTCTATTTGTGTACAAGCCAATCACAAAAAACCTTGCAATACTCGTTTTGTCATTCACAATCCAGAGCATAACAATATTAAATAAACACGCTTCAGAGTTTAGCTCATGTGATAATATCATATAAAAAAGTAGCATTCCTCAAAAATAGGTATTATTTTTCTAAAAAATCAAATTGATTGCTTCCTTTGGATTTTGAAGAGGATCCCATTTGAGCAGCTCATTGTAAAGGGGGAGGGGGGGAGTCTCCCTTACTTATAACTCCACTAACAACCCCCATGGGTGTAAGCATTTAGCTCTGTAGGTATTTGGTATGAACACTGGTCTCTAACTTGAACCCAAAAGCAACCAGGCCACCCATCCAACTCATTTCTTGGCATATGTATGTGTATATGGTGCGAATAACCTGGAATGCTGGAAAACAACTGATTTTGATCTCTAGTAGAAAATATTACCTGACTCTACATGTAATAAAGATATCCCATATCTCCAAACCGTTTCTCATCGTTTTTTGTGTTAAGCATAATCTTCATATAAAAAAGAAAAAAACTGAAAAAAATTATAATTGTGTTTAAAATGTTTTCCTTTCACTTATAAGTCAGGACTAAGCCAAAAATTCTTAGACCTATTACATGTAGAAGTATACACCCCCTCCCCCAACCCTTCACTCTATCCCTTCATCAGTTTCCCCTCTTTTATCCCATTACATAGCAAATCTGAAAATATTAGAGTCAAAAAAATGTTACCCTGGAGTTGTAAAGCATAAAGTTATTCAAGGTCCTGGTAAGTCTGCTGTCAAAATATGCTTATTGCACCAAGAGCAATAGAACAAGGATCGCCATGGCAAGCGAAGCTTTCAACAAGAATAGGTTCTTGCTGACCAGCAAATTGAGTTTGGAACTGAGGAAGAAACTGATGAAATGTTACATTTTGAGCATTGCACTGTATGGAGCATAAACTTGGACTCTTAGGAAGATGGAAAGGAAATACTTTGAAAGCTTTTAAAGATGCTGCTGGAAAAGACTTGAGAAGATCAGGTTTATAGACAGGGTGACAAATGAAGTCCTAAGAATCGTAGGGGAGAAAAGAGAACCATTTTGGATGTATCTCTTTGGTGCAGAGCAAACTTAATCGGACATCTCCTTAGAAATAACAGTCTTTTGAACGATTTCATAGAAGGAAGGTTTGAAGGAAAGAGGAGCTAAGGAAGAATGAGGATTCAAATATTGGATGAAATGAAGGAAGGAATAAAATCCTGGGGGCTGCAGGAGGAGGCAGACGACAGGGTGCATTAGTGGTCTAAATGCATTGACAAAAGTAATTGGTCTTTCATGAGATAGAGCACCTAATAATAATAATCATAGTAATAAAAAAGTAACTATATATAACTGTATCGAAGGTTGCAAAGTCTATCACATCTATCTCGTGATGAACTGGATTGTCGGTGATAGGGAGATACAGGCTTAGCCCTGGTAGAGCTTATTGGAGCTGATTTGTTTCCAAAATAATTTACTACTTCTAGTCACAAAGATGCGGGAACAGTCTTAATTCGAACTTAAACTTCCCATAATACATTAGTGTACTTAATACATAGGCGTGTAGCCAAGGAATGGGTATGGAATTGCAGTGGGCGAAAAAAAATTCAATTTCAGAATATATTTTAAAATAGTGTATTTGTAAACTCCCTGTCCTACTTCCGACAAAACTTTGTAAGGTTACTAGTTTTATCTGTGTACCCAGTAGCCAACACTACTACAGCACTCCCGTGGCACCGTAGGGACTTACATGGTTAGGATGGACCC
>CABFWB010009763.1:0-11677 GCA_902151455.1 Timema bartmani | reverse complement strand
CAGGTACAGAGATACACACAGTACGGCACCAGGTACAGAGATACACACAGTACGGCACCAGGTACAGAGATACACACAGTACGGCACCAGGTACAGACATACAGGGATACATACACAATTTCCAGATCCACTATTTTTGGGTCCGGAGTTACATTAAACGTCAATATTCATCATAAACTCGAAGTCGAATTTAATCACAAAACTTACAACTTTTTTTTTTGAGAAAGTAAAAATAGATTTTAAGAATTACTAGCCAGAGCTATTATTTATGCTTATTAGTAGGGAATTACTCCACTAGATATCATATTCTGAAGATTGAAAAATGACACCTGGACACGGGAATCGAACCCGGGCGTACTAAGCCAGAGGTCCCGGGTTCGATTCCCGTGTCCAGGTGTCATTTTTCAATCTTCAGAATAAAAATAGATTTGTTAAAAAATAATAAATTGTTCAGCAAACAAAATTACAATATGGTTAACTTAAAACTTACACTTAGGCTAATATAATATTGTTGATATTATTCCTACCCACACCATTAAGTACAGTACATGGTCAAGGTCATTAAGTCTGGTCTTCTGGTGACAGGGACGTCGGGGTTTGAAATCCGGCCAAATGCACTGAGGTTCGTTTTCCTGAACGGTTTCCTTCTCTTTACTCACGCAAATGCCGGTATATTTCCTCTAAATTCTACCTATATCATTCTTACAACAATAGCGAAATTAGTAGCCGACTTATACGTATAACCGAATAGGAATTGAAACGCGGGGAGCTAAAAGATAATAAAAAAAACATCTTACCTCTCTTGGTCTCTCGTAGGGGATATTTTCTGCTGGTGGTTCTTTTAATAAGCAGATGTCAAGCATATATTTACGTTTTTAAAGATTTGATATATATTTTTTTAACTAACACTAATATTATATTAGCAACAGGCCACTACTATTATATCATTGACTCACTTCTTCTAACACAACCTTGCATCAACTAGCAATGTTGCATAAGATACAATCTCCATATCTGACAGTTTGTTCTCTGATGTTGATTCCTCAAATAAGATCTAACAAGGGATACTCAAAATTTTATTCGACCCCACTTACTCGGCTCATTCCAAAAAACGTCCTTCGTTTTACAATATCATATTGAATGTAGGGAAATAAAGACATGTGAAATGTTGACAGAGCTGATTTTACAGTCGGAAGTTTTACAAGGGGCATCTTGAAGGTGGATATTAAAATATCAACAGCGAGTAGTTGGTTCATGACATGTACAATTAAAATGTAGTCAAAGTAAAAAATATATAATATTAAGTTTTTATATGTATATGTGGACACCCCTTTAAGGGGGTTCCAACAAATTTAAGGGAGTTCCGGACCCCTAGACTCCCCCCCACCTTTCTAAGCTCTTGGTAGAACACAAATCAGGGCGCTCCGGTGACCGGGATGGGATCTAATGACGACACAAAGTGTAATGCAAGCTCGTATCAAGTACAACTCAGTGCAAAATTTACTAATTATATCTTTAATATGTTTATTACTTAGTACTGAACATTATCTTGTTGTTTAAAAACGTAATTACTTTTCTCTTCAAGAAGAAAATATTCTTTTTAGTTAAAAATAGGAACAAAGTAGGATGGATTAAACCCTCAATTCTAGAATAATCAGGCTGGTAAATTACCCTATTGACGAATTTAGTGGCTAAACAAGTGAATGCAGTGGCAGACTGGGCCTAAAAATATTGGTTGCCAGGAGACAAAGGGTGGCCCACCCACAAATACAAGGTTATCATTTAATTTTTATAAGAAATAAATAACATTTTCGTAAAATATATAAGTGGAGAAAAAGGTACAATTAAAATTTTTGTGAAATAATTGTATTTTTTTTAGTGATTGCGGTATACAGTAGGTACTAATTGTAAAGACAGATTGTTATAGTTGAACTTTTAATTTATTTTTTTAAATTTTAAATAAATGATAGGTATTTTTAAATAGTTTGCTTTCATTGAACATTTTATACATTAACAGGTAGTTCCAAGCATATTTGCATATATGCAGTCCTCTATATTAAAAGCAATCGTTTTAATTTACTAGATGATAGTGCGAATCTGTCAATTGCTTCTGCGTCCGATTCATTTTGCAATTTCTTTTCAATGGATAACAACATGTATGATTCCAAGTTTTCCTCAGACAGAGAATTTCTTACCCTTATATTCATGATCTTTAGCTTTAAAACTGTCCTCTCACATTGGACTTGAGAAAGTGATAGTGTGCAGAGGAGTGTATAAAGTTCATGACAGAATTTTTAGTACACACGATGGGCAAGTTTTACAAATTTTACCCAACATCACTAAGCAATAGCTTTAATACATCAAAGCTCGAAGCAAAAGAAAACGATTCCAATATTAATTGATCTTTGCTAATTTGAAGAGACAGCTTAATAATATCTTCCAATGATTCATCTTCAAGGCCCTACTCTGCAATAGTTTTAAATTTTGCTGAGTCAAAGCAGGATCAATATTTATACAACATTTGTGTTGTACGAAGCGTGAATCTAGTGACTGGCCAGTGTACAATGCAGTCCATTAATAGGTTAGACACATTTACTCGAAAATCAGCTTAACAACCCGAGGAATATCCTTCATCATCTATAAGCTCATCTGCCATTTTTTTTCTTCTTCCTTTGCCTCTTAACTGGCAATGCTGTTTCCAAAGAGTCCATTTCCAATGTTTGAATTTCATCCATAGCAGTGGGGGGCAAAATTTTTGTTGCATTTATAGCAGAACTTGTTCTTATCTAATTTGCGTGTGCTGAATTCAAATGAAGTTTGTTTTTCTATGTAAGCTCTAGATTGTTTGCAATTCAACATTTTCATTTTTCGCGAAATTTTGACGCCTTCCGCATGATGACATGGTTTATCTGAGGAATTTATGGTCATGCATGCTAAAAATTAAACCTAAATAGCCATCTTAGCATATATATATTCCCTAAGTATTCATAGAAATGTGCATTAAAGTTTAAATAAAGGGAAAAAAAAACATTTTTATGTGCTAAATAAGTGTGTCATTTGTCAAATTTGGAACATTTATCCATTATAGTCAAAATAAGTATACACTAATACCTTTTACTTTAAATTAACATATACTTTGACATCGATATGATGGGTGAGCACCTCATAGTCTGCCTTTTTGTTACCAAGAAAGTTTTGTATAACTGCCACGAAAGATAGCCATGCTGCCTTCTCCTTGTCATTCATCTTCCCGACAAATTCCTCATCACGTACAAGGGCACGCATTTGAGGTCCATCGAACACACCTGCTTTGATCTGGCTGAAATACAAAGCAGTAAAAGCAGATACTATATGTTGAAAACATTCGCCATCAGTATTTAATGCCTTTACAAACTGTTTCATCAACCCAAGCTTGATATGGAGTGGGGGAAAAATAATTTTCTCTCAGCTGCCGATTGAGTCACTCACAATGTTTGGCATGCCTGCGTCTAAAGTTTAACGGATAGGTCACTCCTTCTGGTGTTTCTCTTGAGCTCGGCTGTCCCACATGCAGAGATAGCATGGACACTTTGTGAAGCCTCTTTGTTGTCCAAGCAGGAAGCTCACCATTTTTAGGTACACACAAATGACCCAGTTGTGCTCATGATATTTGAGTAAGTTGATAAACCTCTTTATGTAATTAAGTTCTTTCCGTAAATGCACTGAGTGACCAACTGAAACTGCTCCATAAATATTGCCATTGTGCAAGAGAACACACTTGAGGCTGCGCTTTGAGCTGTCAAGGAATAGTCGCCATTCTGTTGGACTATATGCGGTAGCACCTAATTGCCTGAGAAGACCTGGGATATCGTGGCAGTAAACGAACTGCTGGTCTTCCGAAAATATTCCATAAAAATCTGGTCCCGCTTTCGGAAACAAGAAACTTTTGTAGAGTGGTCAAGTAAGTTTTTTCTAGCAGCCTGGAGGCTAATACCTCGTCTGCTTTCTTGGAGAGCCCTAAATCATGCACTAAGTCTTTCAATTCTGGTTGGCTAAGCTGCTGAGGGGATGATGACTGTTAGGTAGCAGATGAGGAGACATCGGATCCTGAAACCATTTCTTGAAGCTCTTTATCACAACCCTCGTGCTCTTCATGAACATGTTCACTCCTTCACCTTCAGATTAAAAACTGGAACTGGAAGTTCCTCAGAGTGAGGAGTAGGTCGAATTGCTGAGGGAACACTGGGATAGGAGATCTTTTGCCGACACCCTTCGTGTTCACCAGGCAAAAATAGCAGTCAGTTGTGTGGTCCGTGGGTTCTCGCCAAACCATGGGAACTCCGAAAGGCAGACCATTTCTTTGTTTTTTTGTCCAGTCACGAAGCATTTCCTCACAACTATGACACACAATATGAGGAGCCCATTTCTTGTCTTGGTCGCCAAGGGGCACTTAACTATAGGCTTTATATGCACGCCTCACAAACGAAGTTATATTGCGCCTTTGACGAATAAGCGTGTAGCAGCCACATACATAACAAAATGAATCAGGTTTATTTAACTATTTTGTCTAATTGAAGAAGCCATGATCAGATCTGAAACTAAGAAACACAGGTGTTATTTTTGCGTAAATCAGATAAATCTTTAAAATCCAAAATTAATAATAAAGATAAAGAATATGGGGTTTTATATTAAAAAAAGCCTAAATAGTCTAAAGGTTGGCGTAGATCTAATTCTAGTTCTCAGGATATCTGTAGTGAAATTAGCAATGGGTGTTCTTTTTTTTCGAAAATTACAAGTTTGAAATTGCATGAAAACTAGAGCATGTAGAGGAAAACCGATTTCAGATTTGAATTTGCGTTGAAAATATATTTAGAATCAGTCGACAAATCTTATGCAACAGAAAATAAGAAAAAACTTGTTCCCCTGTGCTAATCAACTGTGAAATCTTGGTCTAACATTTTATTTATTAATTTCAATGCCTTGCTGTGAACGGTATTAAATGTTCTTGTCTGTTCTTCCAACTCTGTTGTAGCTGAATTTACTAAATTCCATGCAGTACATATCTACAGTAAGTCATGTATCAGTAAATAACTTGATACTGGGGCTGTAGTTTCAAACACATACAAGTAAATAAATGCTGTCAATATGGTTTTAAAATTATTTATTATTAAAATAAAAATACACCGTAAATTTTAGTTGCACACAGTAATAATATTGGAACTTGTATTATATTTTCAAGTTACTAAAAGGTCATGAACCTTGTTATCCTATTGTCTAATATTTAAGAGGGCCAGCCCACTTACTATAGGACAAGCTGACAACCTGGCCAGTCCGCCATTGTGTAAACGTAAGATTTGTAGGTGTTGAAAACAGCAGCGATAGAGTGGATGGACCTAAAGTTAGCATAGTGTACAAACATCCTTGTAGATTGGCCACTCCATACAAATGGGACAGTAAGTTAAAGTTTGTTCAGCGTAGGAAATGTTTCCTGAAAGGCCTTTTTCCATACCAAAAATCTATTATATAGTAGGATATTGGTAGGAAAAAAGGCCTTTCAGAGATTAATTCCTACCGTGAATGGAGTATACACAGCAGCATTCAATGATATCCCATATTGTAATGGGGGAAAGCAGCAGACAGGAGGCGACTATTGTTGATAGACCCCAGACATTATTTCCTGGCCTCCCATTGGTTGGTGTAATTGTCAGCTACATGTAACCAGACTTCACCTAATGCTACCATGGACGAGTGTATGGTATATGGATGGTTCTTTATTCCAAACTTTATTTAAATTGTTTGAATAATCTTTTTATTTGGTATAAGATACAATTTTTAAGAAAAAATTGTTTAAAACTCACTTATGTATTATTTAATAAAATGAACAATTTGGTCTCTCACCATTTAATAGAGAACAATATAACTTTAACAATGGTTAAGTCAGTTCATAGAAAGATATTTCACTTGCACAACTACAAAATGTTAGTTCTACACGTATTAATTATCTGAGAGGGATATACAAATATTTATAAATTACAAAGGATTAATTTGGTGTTTTTTAATGCTATGTCTATAGTTTTTTTTAAATTATTCTCATAAATTTGTTTACTGAAAAACTAATTTTCCATCTAAAGTTAAAAGTTCTTGCTTCTAAAGCACATTGTTAATTATTTGCATTGCTTCAAAACGTAAGCTCATAGATTTATTGTCATTTTAATTCTATATTTGTGAAACACCAATAAATACTTTTAAAGTTGTTTATATAACAAATAAAACTCCGTGAGAAGTCCCTAACAAGGTTTGTTAGAGAACTATAATATGAGCTGTTCATTTTAAAATGTTTCTTACAGAAAATCTATTTCTCAAAAGTAATTAAAAGCTCAATGAAAATTAATAATCGCAATCTTAACAATAGGGTTGTACATTTATGATAAAAATAATTAGTCAGCAGTCAATTTTTTTTCCCCCAGTTATTATCTAAAATTATTAAAGATCTACTTCCTTGGACTCTTACACGTCATCTTTCGACACAAACTTAGCTACGGTACTATTATTCAAACAATGATCTAGGTAATTTAGTTGAATGGATTTGTTTTATTTAAAAGGTCAATCTATATAATTGTACAAATGAAATGTACATTTGCAAAATGATCAATTATTACGCCTCCAAGAAAGTACACCGCGTATGAAAACTGGTGACTTTTAATCCCAAGTTTCAGTTAAATGACCCTGTGAGTGTACTTGCGTATTAAAATCCCGGCGAATGTAAGCGATCAGCGAAGAGCAGTCAAAACAGGTAGTCGAGAGAGCAATGTGCAGCACCGCCTACTTACCACACCAATTGTTTGTTATTCAGACTCTATTGTTAGAACTAACTACAAGTTGTATCTTCTAAACAAGACACATGACCCGCTTTCTTTACTAAGAATAGTAATTATTAAAACGGATTTACATGACAATCATAAGTACATATATTTGATAATGCAACTTAGTTTGTATTGTTGCATTTTTAGTCCACAAATAATAATTGCTGCCATGTAGGACACACAACTTAAGAAGGTCGTGTTGTTTAGTTTTTAAAACAAATAAAATATAGTTCGTTAATACATTTTGTTATACAGAGCGTCCCAAACAAGATATATCTGTAGATCTATTTAGACAACATATTTGGATCTAGAACTTTATTAATAACTCTACACGCACAAAAATGTGAGAAATTAAAAATTCAATTAAATCTAAAAAAAAAATTTTGGTGTTGGACCTTTGACGGTTAAGGGCTAAGACAATGGAGTTCATTCGAATTACAACAGTTCATTCCATGTATGTTACTTTTCATGAATTTAAAAATTATTGTCATTAATTGAGTCGAAGTCAAAATTACTTAATACGTGTTATGAGGTAAGAGGGATGTTCAGGCGTTAGAAGCCCTAGCGTTAATTGTGTCAAATAACTTGTAAAAACAATACAAATAAAACAACACTTATTTAATTACGTATTTTTAAGGAGCGAGTTTTTATAGTACAAAGCTGAAGAATGGGGTCAGTGAACAGTAAAATATCTATGAAACGAGCCATCCCTCGACTAGTGACGTCATCACTCGAATAGAGTGACGCTTCAATACCCATCTTTTCCTGACCTCTAGCACGGCTTCCGAATCGAGCTTGTCGCCCACTGAGGAACGTCGCGACGCCGAGAAGATGGTTCCGCTGTCTGCTTCTTATGAAACAAAATGGAGTAACGTCCACTAAAGTGTGTTGCGGCTTCCGGAATGTCCGTGTCAGAACCTCGAGGTGTCAAGAGCAGAACATTTTCCTTTGGGTGCGCCCCACCGCGCCTTTGTGTGCCGGAGTAGACGGAAGGTAACCGCGGGAGGAAATTGCTTTCTTGTAATTCCGACGCCCCTCGGGTTCGTTGGTTTAATGTTGCCATGTCTCGTACCACAACACGTGTTCATTTTCATTGTGAGTTGTGAGCGTTTTGTCTTCTGATCTCACCGTTCATTTTGGTAACTAAAATGCACATTTAGATTGAAGTAGAATTCAACATAATCTCCATCGAACAGAACTTTTTTATTTTGCTTTCTCTGGTAGATTTAATTAATTGAAAGTAGAGGAGAAAAGTGTTCAACAAAAAGCAGATGTTTACTATAAAATTTTAGCCATATGAAAATTATACAAAAAACTTTTTCATTAAATTTAAAAAATAAGCCAAATAAACCTTCCTGATGGACTCGGAGTGATGCGAAGTGGTGCGCTACATGGGTGAGCCTCTGTAAGAAAGTGTATGGAATGTTCCACACGACTGTTCGGAGTGGCGGGTCCACTGACTGATTCTTAGGGACATCCCTTGGTCAGTCTCTTGTTTGGGGATACTTCCAGACATCTTATTGTGGCGTATCTATCTTTGCAGCAGTCCCGCAAAGTGTAGCACAATCTCCCGGACATCTTATTGTGGCGTATATATCTTTACAGTAGTCCCGCAAAGTGTAGCACAATCTCCCGGACATCTTATTGTGGCGTATATATCTTTACAGCAGTCCCGCAAAGTGTAGCACAATCTCCCGGACATCTTATTGTGGCGTATCTATATTTGCAGCAGTCCCGCAAAGTGTTGTGCAATCTCCCGGACATCTTGTTGTGGCGTATTTATCTTTGCAGCAGTCCCGCAAAGTGTAGCACAATCTCTCAGACATCTTGTTGTGGCGTATCTATCTTTGCAGCAGTCCCGCAAAGTGTAGCACAATCTCCCGGACATCTTATTGTGGTGTATCTATCTTTACAGTAGTCCCGCAAAGTGTAACACAATCTCCCGGACATCTTATTGTGGCGTATCTATATTTGCAGCAGTCCCGCAAAGTGTGACACAATCTCCCGGGACATCTTATTTTTCTCAACCTTTTAAACAAGTTGGCCACCACAAGCTATCAGCTGCTCCTGTAATGTATACAAATATAGAAACCATATACGTGACTCTAGAAACATCTATTATGTTCATAGCCATTGCTATTGTGTCTTCCATTGACCTTTCCCGTTCAAAACCAAATCACCTCTGGTACATCGCTGTCACTTCTAGGTGTTTCAGGAGCTTTTCACATTATCTTTTCTTGTAGCTTCTCACAGGTATTTAAGAGGCATATTGCTCTATAGGATTTGGGTAGTAGGGTTATTTTTGTCCTCTCCTTTTCTTAGAAGGACTACCTTACTCTGTCTCTAGATGTTTGACACACCACCTTGTACAAGGCGTTCGTTCACAAGCCGGGTGAGATACGGAGTGACCAGATCTGTTGTTTTCTGCAGCGCCTAGACCTTAATACCGTCAGGTCCAGGGTCTATATTCTTCTTCATTGTGCTATGAATTTCTTGACCTCACCCTGGGTCACTAAATCCACTTCTGTGATGTCTTCTAAACAAGCCCGCCATCTGTTGTCTCGTCATAGTGTGCAGTTATATAAGGTCAGCAGATTCGCTATTACATATGGTGACATCTATGTTTATAGATGCCCTCGCTCCTCCTGGGTAAGTTACCGGGTTGTTGGACTCCTTCTCTATTTGGAGCTACCTGGTATTTGTGACTTCTTCAAGGGCTTCTTCTCTTTCATCTGCTCTTGAGCTGTATCACATCGGTGACTTGGCATTTGCACCCGCAGTGTATATTGACGCTACTCCCTGAATTACACTATCTAGTTCCTTCATCTTATCAAGGTATGGCCTCCGAGTATTGGATATACATATTCGTCAGTACCAAACTTCCTATTTTGGACCTCGGTTCCACATATGTTACGTTGTTGACGCTGTATTGGTGGATCTTTGTTACCGTGATAGTATTGTTGAAGAATATATTAGCACTCATGGGAGACTCTATTGAGCTTTTCCGCCTTTACTATATGTTTCCTGCAGGCATATAATGTCTAGCTTTATCTCCTCAGCGAGATTGCGTATCTCTTGCAACACGGTCATACTAATAATAAGAGAGTACAATGTGCCATTTAAAGTTATTATCATGGATGTATTTATTCGAGCTAGCGAAGATTATCACAAGAGAGTCAACGCTTTGTCTGATCACGTATTTGAAGCTCTCCTTATTTTACTGAGTCATCCAGTTCCCAAATACATACACTCATACTTTAATGATTTTTAGAAAATGTGTAAATATAGTAAATTAAAAAATAAATTTAAGCTTACTTAGCTGAATGTAGTCTTTCAATTCTTCCACAATAGCACCACACCCCCTTCTCGTATGACCCTGCTGATTGGTTGCCTTGTGATTTTGGAAAGTTACTGAAGTCTGGAGTATGAATTACAGTGGCCAAAAAGCGTTGTGTGTTAGGCCCAATCTTTCCTGAACTGGAATTGCTTTTCAAAGTATAGTGACTTGTTTAGAAAATTTCGACCCGATTGAAGATAACTCAAATTCAGTTGGGTGCATCTTAGTGAGATTTTTGTGCAATCCACTGACTGTAAATCTAAGTCAGCCAGTGATTTTTTTCCACTGTGAACATACCTGCTTTCATACAATTCTGACACCTACCAGTTACAACACTCATAAACTTATAAATGTTGATTGGAAGGAACAAAGTAAAAGAATAATTTACAAGTTCAACAAATCAGTTTACTAAAATTCAAACAAGTCAAAAGGAAGTACATAGGACTATAGGTAGAAATTATTTAAACTATCCATTGTTTAAAATATATATCTCTCAACAAGGGAGCATCAGGTGTGAAGCACCCAGGTACACCCTATAACCCACACATATAGGTCATAGGTGTTAATAAGAAAGCTTGTAACTCGTTAAAGCAGGACAAGTACTAATTAGTAAAATAGGATGAAAGGCATAAACTCTAAGGCAATATAAACTAGTGGTGGTAATCAAATCTAATTACAAAATTACCATACATAACTCTACTCCAGCCTGCTGGCTGAGACTTCCAACTACAACACATAATTTAAAATATAAAGAACTAAGCCATACAAATTTAGTCCGATTTAAGGAGCTACAAGGGAGGTAATTAACATGAGCTAGCTAGCTTGAGTTAACTCCATAGAGAGTTAGACATTACAATGTTATAAGTTACTAGAAGAGAAACTATTATTTTACAACTAGTACAAGGCGAACTACCAGGAGACTAGATGCTACTGATACCACGACTGGTCAACTCCTAATTAGAACCGCCTGAGCAATCAATAGTATATTTATTCTGTTACCCTGAAGAGGGGACAATAATACTAGACAAAATAGTGATAATTTTCAACTAACGCTAAAGGTGCCACAAGGGGGCCGTACACAACAGACAAAACCTTGCGGGCCACTACTATTGACAAGTAGCACTTCCACAGGTTGCGCACTGCATACCAGTACACAGTTAGACACATCAGAGACAAGTGTAAGTTACATACCCAATTAGGTCGTGAAACAAAGCAATAGATAACCTGATATCCTCCATTATTAAATTATATTCTTTAAACTAGCCACGGCATGGTCATATAGTCTAAGGAGTCTAATCTTGACCCTAATATTTGTGACCAAGCCTAATAGACATAAAAAAATATAGCATAAAGCCCACTATTATAAACTATGCCTTATGGGCATAGGGAAATAAGTCGGTAGTACTGACAATTTTTAATTTTTTTCATTAATCCTTACATTCTGCCCCAGTGCCTATTCTATATACTGAGGCGCTATTCCTACATTAAACGGTTGTTC
>CABFWB010009762.1:0-11679 GCA_902151455.1 Timema bartmani | reverse complement strand
AAAAAAAAGTCAAATAGGCCTAAAGTTTAATTTATGTGTGCAAAAATATTATATCTTCTTCCCTTTCATTTCTCTAAATATTTTCGGAAGCTTTTGATTAAATATGAAACTGGTGCGCCACCGAAACAACCACGAATGTCATAAAACCATAAAAGGGACTATGTCTTAATCAGTCTTTTTTTTTGTTACATAGATACGCTTCTACTTAATATTATATCAAATATTTTGATAATATTATTTATTCATTTAGAAATAACTACGATGCTATTTAATAAAAAAAAGTTTGGGCACACAAAAAGATACAAATCTTTAAAATGCTCCCTTATGAAGCTTTGCGTCCTGACCAAGCGCCATGTATGCCTAGTGCTAAGAACTGATGTTAAGCCTAGTACACACTGGCCGATAATCGCCAGATACAATCCATCCACCAATGTTTCCCTGGAACATCGCCAGAGTATCCGGTGGTAAGAGATCAAAGAAATTTGCCAGTCTTGTCTCTCACCTCCAATGGGAAACATTGCTCGGTGTGAACCCTGTGCAAGCATCAGCGGGCAACTTTTGAATGTAATTCAGTTGATTTATATTCAGATTACTAGTCAACAAGTGTTTCCTTTTGTATTTTGTGATATCCTTATTGTTACTACAGATTCCTTCATCATTTCAGCTCGAAAGTTGGTATCTTGCTTTGTAAATTTGAGTTCTACCAAACAGAATAGCTCCTAGAAATTCGATGTTTTCATCTTTACTAAATTTTTAAATGATCGTCCGTCATTCAACAATAGCTCTGACAAGAAACAGTCACCATAATTCTTCTTCCCTCGTCTTAAAAATTCCTTTTTCCACCAAAGTATTTTTCGCTTTTGGTGACATTTAGCTATGATAAAAGTTGCAGCAACACGAGCAGCGATGTGCGGATCCATTTCAAATGGAGAGGGTACTGATGAGAAGCTGTTGCTCGGTGTGAACACACAACTCCGGTGGAGACTTGTGTCCGGATACAAGCTGGTGTATGCGCGGGCAATGTTGCCGAGTCTCTGAATACTTGTATCTGGAGATTATTGCTCGATGTGTACTAGCCTATAGGAATTATATGTGTTAAGAGTACATATGAGGATAAATTTAAAGTTAAGTGTCTGAAGGTTATAGAAGGGTGAAATAACTTTAGGAAATATATGTGTTAAAATACCTCTGAGAATAAATATAAAGTTAAGTGTCTGAAGGTTATAGAAATAAACTTATCCATAATTTTTTTTTTCAAAATGCAATTGAAATCTAAAATAACAAATAATAAATATTTCTACAGTAAAATATTAATTTCTCTTCTTAAAACATTTTTAAATATCAAATAACTACAATTGAATATATTTTTAGACCTATTATTTCCTATCTCTATTGATAAATGATGATCCATTACATCTTTTTGACAACTTTATGTGAAGCAAAAATGAATGTGAAGCATCAAGCTAATAAACATCTCAGAATGTATTCTTTTTTATCAATAATAATACTCATCATCTAAATAGTATCTATGGACACCCAATGTTCAAAAATACATCTGAGAAGGGCCTATGTACTCCTCTTTTTTTAAGAAACCTCACCAAACACCCCCTCCTCCACACCACCATGATTTCAACAATAGTTTCACACTTGTAAGCCCCCCTTGCCACTCCCTCAGCCTAAAACGTTATTGGGCTTCTTATTTTTTTTATTATAGAATCATAAAATTGAAATTACATTCCAATAGCTGTTTGTATAGGTAGATAGATACCTACCCAATGATGAAGTAAAATTCTAGTTTTAATATTGTTTTATTTATTAATTCAAAATGTTTTGGTGTGTAAGATATAATATTCATGGCAAAGAACATAAAAGGTTGATAACTGCTGGTGTACTAATCTATCCTAATATCCCTAGTCCCAGCAAACAGATAAGATTAAATCTAATCGCATGGTGTGATAAATACTCACCTGTTCATTTGGCTATCTGGTAGAAAATGGTGAAACACGAGAGAAGTTTATTGCAAATAATATAGCTTAGAGAAAAGTTTGGATTATTTAGTGGAAGTGAATAATAAAATCAGTGAAGTGTAATGAATACATATTATAACCTATTTCTGAGAGTCCGCGTGTCCACAGAACTGTTGATAATTTAAACAAATTTCTGACTATCCTTATTATAAACCTTTATAAACGTTTATTTAATTAATGTTTAATATACAAATGCTTGTAGCACTGAAAAGAACTTAATCGTATTTAGTAAGGATGTCAAACTCAATTCCTCGGTACATCGATTCTTAGTTCTCAAAGGAAAGTGCTGCCATTTAAACGAAACGATAAAATTTCATAAATGGGTAATATTTCATAGTGATCCTTATGAGATATTTTGCAGTTTCACTTTAGTATCGATAAAATGTAAATTTACTCAACATAATCTTTGTGTTCTAGTGAGCTTGCGCAAATCTAATAAGGCTGTTTTTTTACAAGTATTTTATTTACTATTTGCACTTTTAAATGTTTTAAACCATATTAGATTATGATATAAAAATAAATAACATTTTCACTTTCAATCGACCCCTCTGAGAGAAAATTATGATAGCAAAAAAAAAAAAATCGAAATCAAGATATTTATAAAATGTTGATGTTTCAATATCTCGGACTAGAACCAAAACCATTTTGTTGATCGGAATAAAACTTGGTATCTAGAGTTTTCATAAGGTTTTCCCGAGGAGTTTTTGGAATAACCCTAATATTAAGAAGAGAAAAAAGAGAAAAATCGATTTATTTCAAAATGCGAAGTGATTATTTATATTAAATTTGGTATCCAGTCACCGTTTAACATTGTAAATAAAATGAAAATTCTCGTTTTCCCATTAGAACTACTTCTGGACTACTTTACTTAAGTGGAAATTTCCAATTTTGATCATATCTATAAAACCTTTTGAGATACGAAATAACTTAGCATTGCAAAGATGTAGTGCTATTGGATATAAAAAATCTTTTATTTGAAATATATTTTTACAGAATCTATAGTTTCTGAGCTTATAAGCTAATATATATATATTTTTAAAATATGAATATCTTCTAAAGTGTGAAATGGACTGTTATGCTTTTTGATGTTCCTATTTTATCAATGTTTCTATAACAGTGTATATTATTTCATTTATGCTCTTTAGTTAATTGTTTCTTGATCAATGTGTATTATTTCGTTTCATAAATATTACGAGTTTTTAGTAAATGTCTCTGATTTAAGATAAAAGAGAGAGAGAGAAAGTCTGTGTGGTGCACCATAACTTTTTTTTTAAGACGAGGTTGAATGAATGGTAATGGATTGAAATTGGAAATGATGAGTAATCAGAATTTAGAATCGAAAAATCGAGGTTCAAATTTGAGAATCGGAATCGAGAAAAAAAATCGTGGCATTTATAATATTTTTTTTATGGGTGTAAATTAAAACTCACAAAATTGTTTATTTTCATTTGTACTTTTAATAGCACAAATTTCGACAACTTAGCTAAGTCGGTAGCGTGTCTATCAACCCAGCTGTGGGTCCCGGGTTTGATTCCTTGCATAACAGAAAAACTTATCATTGGTGAAATGTGGGTTTACCTTTTTTTAGTGACAAATTAACGGCCGTAGGCTGGATGTTGTGTCTTTTCTTGTTTAAAGTTAGTTTTAATTCGTCTGCTGATATAATCAATCAATCGGTTCAGAAAGTGAAAGATAAATACCTCAAATAAAAAATAACATAATTATAATTTATTAAATTTTAAGTTTCAGAATTGTCGACAAATCAACAATATGTATAATGACCCAACAAAAGCGACGATAAGGAGCTCCATTAGAACACCTAAGACGTGTCGGTGATGTATAAACACGATGATCAGTCTAAATATATTTGAAAATGTCCCTGAAGTGCAGGTGGCAGTTATATGGGTTCAGTATTCTATCATTCTTGAGCTTGTTAGCCACAGAACCATCCGATAGTCCTCAATGTGCCCTTGGCTCGTTTTATGGCTACACCACTGCTCTGGGAGTGAGAGGAACACTCAAACCTCCGGATGTAGCCACAGATGAAGTTAAGCAAATTCTGGAGGGCGAAAATATTCCAACTCCCTGCCCCTTTGAACCAGATGAGCTTAATTCAGCTTGTGTTGAATGTCAAGGTTAGCATTGACTCAGATAATTTATCAAAATCCCTTTAAATCAGTGGAAAATTATTGTAAGAATTCAAAGAATACTATTTTTAAGGTAATGCGGAATATATTTTGGATAGTTATAATTTAGGCTATATCCATTATTCCTTAAATTATTAACAGCATTTTCGCTTTTAAGTAATAGATCCTCTCAAGATCGTATTTACAGTGTTCGTCCCCAAGAGCTATTGCAATTTTGGTTCATGCTCCTTTCCCCCCTTTGAGTTGAAAATGTTGTCAAATTTATTAAATAAATATATGAATTTTTTTTCAGATCCAAATTATATTTACTGCAACGTTACGGAGAGTCTCATAAATGAAGATCTTGATGGACTTGAGAAAATCAATTTTCTGCGCATCGATACAGAAAGCCTGCACCAAATTAAATCAAGATTTGTTGGAAAACTTGATGTGAAAACTCTTGAAATAAAATACACAGGGCACTTTAGTTTTGACTTTGATCTGCTTAGTGATATTCAGAACTTAAGAGCTCTTATAATAAGATCACCTAAAACAGTAGTAATACATCGAAGTAATTCCAATTTTGTTTTCACTGGTCTTGAGAATCTCACGTCACTCTATATGGAAAATCATATAAAATGGGATGTCAATACTACAGGTACACATAATATAACAAAAGGTTTGATTTTTGTTGTTTCTTTGTTAGTTATTGATAGAGCCCCGTAAAAATGGTTTTATTTTTAGTTAAATTTCGTTTTTTAAATCTCACTTTTCGCTGTTATTTCGTGTTTATTCAAAACTACATGTTATCTGAGGTGTTTAAGTATTATTTACATATTGAGACAATGTATACTAAATTAAAATTTATTATTGAAACCTTATATATTTTCTTTAAAATTCTTTGTCAAGTTTGCCTGCATATTTCACAATTTTCTAGCCTAAAGTTTGCTTACACTACCTACAAAAATATACTATTCAAATTACACGATGGTCAAAATTTCTGCTTAATTTATTCTTAATTTCGTGTTTATTTAAAGTTTTTTTTTTGTAAAAGCGGTGTTATTTCATTTTAAAGGAGGATTTTGTATAACAAGACGATTTCGTTTTATTTCGCTTTTCAAAAACATTGTAAATCATATCTAAAAACTATCAAAAGAAAAAGTATTTGATTCCATCGTTGTATGGCAATTTTTGCTTTATCGCTTCTCACCACTTTTACGGGGCTCTAGTAATTGATTATTTTTCCACTAATTTTGCTTCTTTCTTATTGATATTAAAATATAAGGAATTGTTGATCCCCCTGATATCTAGTCTGAGCTGGCATAGACCTTATCTCATTTTGTGTATTTGTTCAACTATGCAGTATAATAACAAATAGTTCAATTCGATTTTAAATACAAATGATAAAATTAAAAATAAAGTAAAATAATATCACCGTTAATTTGAATAAGCTTAAGTGTGTCTGTACCAAAACTTTATTAAATTTTCATTCGAAGAATGCTATTAATAGCGTTGGCAACAAAACTTAATTCTATTTTTTCCCTCATATTTCTATACAATATAAACAAATTTGGGTTTTTTAAAACAAATTAAAGGGAATCTTAAAATAAAGACCCAAAAATGGAACACATTTTCTCCAATTTGTACGTCTAAATCATTATCAAGATCATAAAGTAAGCTCGTACAAGTAATCTTTAAGCAACACTAGCCAAGCAGGCTAATAATCTAGTATGTTATCTCCTTTTTACTTTCTTGAAACGCTTAGGAGAAAGGAAGTATTGTGATAGTATAAAAAATTGAATTAGTGATTTTGATGGTTGTTGACGTTCCATGTCCCTCTAAACCAAATATATATTTTTTTTCAATGCCATATATTTGTTTGTCAATCGGTTTGTCTGATGGTATGTTTATATTAGTCGGCCTTGAGCCGAAACCATATAACCAAACATATTGAAACTTGGCATCGGGTTTTCACAAAGTTCCCCAAAGCGACTCTTAGAATTATTTACCTTACACCAAAATTAAGGGTAGTTTACTAAAAGGTGAAAAGAGAAACAATTTGTTTTCTCAAACTCGGTTTTTGCAAGTTTAGTTAATATTTGAATCCAGGGAATGCTTAGCATTATAAACATAACGGCTATTATATTTTTTCGAAAAATAAAGCTAATATCTCCAACTTTTTGAGATACGAAATGACTTATCATTGCATTATGTATGATAAGTTAAAGATAAAAACATATATTTGATGGATTATTTTATAAAAATAATATTCTCTGAATTTTAGGCAAATATATAATTTTTAAGATGTAGCTTTGGAAAAGAGGAAGTTTAAAATGCACAGCACAAATAATAAGTTTCTGTAACAATGTTTAATATTTCATATAAGTTCTATGCTCTCTGGTAAAATATGTTATTTTTTCCATTATGTTTCTATAACAATATATATTATTTTAGTTCACTTATAATCGATTGGCAAAAACCGAAACTGTATGATGCGTATAGTTTAACCTTGATATTTAGAAGCCACATGGCCATACCTAGAGGAAAAATTGTGATTTTTAATTCTAGCTCTGCAGTAGTTTGCTGAAGACAGATTTTTTTTAAAATTTGAACGCTTCCATAGATAGTTTTAAAGATTATTTTTTTAAACCGATGGTGACCTGGTGGTCTAAGAGTAAGGTGTCAGACTTTTGTGCTGGGGGTCCGGGGTTNTCCTCCATTTAATCTCACAATCACCCTACCATTACACATTAGCGTAAGTGCGTATAACCCGAACGGGTAGTAAGACGCGGTGCTAATAATAATAACTTTAAACCGATGTATGGGGAGTGTGCTACATGATCAGTAATACTGTATATTTTATTTTCTAAGAGGATTTATTCAGCCCTGCGTCTTACTAGTCATTTGGGTTATACTCTGGTAATTTATCAAAGCTTAGTTTACTAATTACTGATTTTTTTAAACTAGAAATAATTTGAAAAAGGTTACAACGATAGTATTTAAAATTGATATATGAACCGTGTTTTACTTAATAAACAAGATGTTAGGTTTGTTTTCTTAAAAAGCAATTTAAGGGTTGTTTATTAATGATCGATTTTTTGAAAATATGAAATTTATTAAAATTTGCTTATAACAACATGGTTTAAAAGGTATATCTGATGAGTGTTTCATTTAAGTAACAAAATAATACATTTTGTTTTTCTGAAGAAAATGTGTGGCTTACTACTTATAACCTTTTTTTTAGTTGTTATAAAATAGGATAAGCCACATAATAAATCACGCATGGTTGTGTAGTATGATCTATATTTTACTGTGGAATTAAACATGTATGGAATAACTAAGGCATATATGCACTACCGTTTAAGTTTCTAGATGCTGTTGCAACAATTTAACATTTTAAATATAGATTAAAATAATAAATATATCTTGGTAAATATATATATATTTTTTTGTAATCAAGTGTATTTTTTGTCTGCAGGAAAAGAAATTATTTTCCCAAACCTGAAAGTGCTCGTTTTGAGAAGTGACTCACATTTGTTCATTTCACCAGACACATTTAAGTGGTTAAGGAAATCACCTGTCACTCACCTTTACATACAAAATACATTTTTCAACGTAAAGAAATGTCAAGGTAACTCAAGTTTTAACAATTAACTAAGAGTGTAAAATGTGTTTAGTTTCATTTGCCTAGTGTAGAGTGGTTGTAAGGTTTTAGTGCAAGTATTGGATATATGATAATGCATTTACTTACATCTCTTCCTAAATACTCGGTCCTTTGATTAGTTAGATTGCAGAAATTTCAATTGTGTTACACGGAACTATTAATATATTATTTTAATAACTATAAAATATAGCCTATCTAAAGTCCCCTATAGATGCTCCAATAAAATGGAGGGATAATATAGTTTAAATCATATGTGTTCGTGGTAGATAGACAATTTTTTATCACAGCATTGGTGGATATGGCATAGGTAAAATAAATAAAATATTGCTTTAGTAAAAACCTATATTTTGATTTTATTCACATAGTTATATCAATAGTTCTTTAATATTTGTCATGAGCATAGCTGCACTAGATGACAAACACTTAGATGAACAGAAAAAGTTCTCATTTAATTCCAAGACACCCTTGACCGATATTCAACAAATGTTGATATGACCATGTGAAGAAAATTAAGCTTCATATTTCTACTGAAGCAATATTTATTTTTTATGACCAAAAAAGTTTTTATATAAAAATGGCAAAAATACTTACCTTTTCTCACGTTCCTTATACTCCCACGACACTACAGTGTTCAGTAAGTCATCATAAATACCAGCACATTATACCATATTACCAAGCTACGTCATAAATTCTCTGTCCAAGAAGTGTTCATAAATACTAGGATTAACAATTAAGCTCTATCTATACCACGTAAATGTGTATTTTCAGAAATCCTAGTACCTCTGCAAAGTACACTAACATTCCTTGATGCAAGTGGGTCTACCTTTGAAGACAACAGTCGCCCAACACAAGAGCAGCCTTTTCAAAACATACTAAAGAAACTTATGATTGGACTACAAAGCAAAGAAAACAATTCAACAAGTATTCAAGGCTTAAGCTTAGCCAACTCTCAATTGACATCAATTCCTTATAAAGCTTTGTATATTGTCAGAAGATCTCTACAATATCTATCACTATCAAGAAATAATCTCGATTCTTTAAGCTTTAGGTATGTATTTTTTGAGCATATTTTATAATTTCGTTGACATAAAGCACATAGGTAAGTGAGTCAACCTAATATTATATTACTGTTGAGGCTGATAATGTTAACACCATTAGAAAATTAATTTATCATAAGGTAAGTAGATTTCTGAAATGACCAAAGAATATCCTCCAAACATAAACACATACCGGGTGTTTTTTAAAAAAAAACTTTCCACCAAAATATCTCGAAAACAACGCATTGCAGAAAATAATGTTTTAAACCTAAGTGATTTGGTTCTGAGGGGAAAGTAAGGTGGTGAGGCTGATATGACCTTGGTTAGAGTTGCTAAGGTGACGTTAAGGTCACTTTGAGGAATTTTTTAAATGAGACTCCCTATTTTTTAGTACACATTCCTGTAGATCACGTTTTGCCATTTTCAAAATGGTGGTTTTAAGCTAAGGGTCTTATAACACCGGGCCAGACCACCAATATCACTATCTACAACAAATCTATTTGGTGTATGTATGTCCTTCCAGGGTTATTCTCCCGCTTACCGATACCCTAGAGATATTAGATTTGGATTTGGTATGGACACTATTTAGCATATCATTTTTATAAGAAAAATTCTAAATTTCAGTGTGGCTGATTCAAAATGGTGGACAAAACTTACAAATTAAGTCCTAGAGAGCTTAAATTTTGTCTGGACGTTATATAGCAGTAGCGTATAACCCGAACGGGTAGTAAGACGCGGTGCTAAATAATAATAATAATATATAGCAGTGATGGCAAAGCTATTTTCTGCTAGTGTGTTACTTGAGGACTAGATGAATTTTTAACTTGTTTAGTGTGCCATTACTTTTTTGCGTTTATTAATGAGTTTTTAAAAATAAAAAATTGTTGATTATTATGAAATTTAATTGGTTACTTAACTCAAATTGTAAATATTCTAACCAAACAAGGAAAATTCATTAAATTGTCAGAGTATCTTAGGCAATTATAGTTCCAATAACTTAAAGTAAAAACATTGACGATAACACCTTCAGTGGAAAAGAGACAGTAAAATATTTATTATTATTATTATTATTATTATTATTATTATTATTATTACTATGTGTATGTCTTATGACAGGTCCATTCCTTTTGTCAGTGAACTTAGACCAAAACTACGCCCTGTTCTCTGCCTCCTCATTCAGCTCCCAGAATGTTCAACTTTTTTTCAAGTCATCCAATATTTGAATCTTTGTTCCTAAATTTTCTTTCCTTGAACCTTGCCTTCAATAACGTCATGCAGAAGACAGTTCCTCCTAAGAATGTGTCTGATCCCGTTTACTTTGCACCAAAGAATCACATCCAAAATGGTTCTCTTTTCACCCACTCTTCATAGGACTTCTCCGTTTGTTACCCTGTCTGTCCACCTGAACTTCTCAAGTCTTCTCCAGCACCACATTTCAAATCTCTGAAAGTAATTCTTTTCCATCATCCTGAGAGTCTAAGTTTGTGCTCCATTCAGCGCGATACTCCAAATGTAACATTTCATCAGTTTCTACCTAAGTTTCAAACTCAATTTGCTGGTTAGCATTAACCTTTTCATGTTGAAAGTTTCCTTGGCCAGGGGGATCCTAACCTATAAAATCAAAAACATAATCTATGTAATATTTTCCATGCTAGTTTGAAACTTGTATTGTAGATAATATGTTTGGTTTATAGTGTGTTGCCTTCATCAACACACAATATGCACTTAAGTACGAGCCAAGATGATTTCTAGCCGTTGACTTTAAATAAAGTTTATTGAAACATTGTATGATATGGCAAACATATGGATGTCAAAATATTGACCTAAAAAAGAATTATACCATATTGGGAAAATTTTTATTTTGTGTTGATTTTTTTAATGTCGGTGTACTACACGAATCGTGTTCGCGTGCTATCCAGGGGCACGCAGGCTATACTTTTGCCATCCTTTGCTATAGAGCATGCTGCTAATAGAAACAAAAATTTGTATGCTAGAAAATCTAAATTCTCACTATTTTCTGATAAGAATACCACCCTAAGCCATATTTACCAATTCCAAGATGCCACAGACTACTCATGCGAAAAACGCCAGATCTGGCCAAATATAAGATTCACAGATCCGAGATTGTCCTGAAAATCTCAGATAACCTATAAATTGCAGATCTTGGCAGATCTGGCCAACCTTGTATCTGGACAATCTGCCAGTGTAGTCCTACATATATAACTATTATTGATTTTACAATGACTACTTCTTAAAACACTACACTAGTCCTGAGTAATTCAAAGTTCCTTAGTTTGATTTTTGTGTACCAAAGGTATTTATGCTTAGAAGTAATCATCATCATGAACAGCTTCCAGCCACTGGCTGGCTCCGTTCGGTACATAAGCCATTCCACCACCTCCTTTCCTCCCACCGCCTCTCTCCCTCCACCGTGGACCAGTCCTCTCCTCTCTCCTCCACACTCCTCCTTACTCTCTTTAGACATCTGTCCCTTGGTCTCCTCAGCCTCCTCTTCATATCCAACATCCTCCTGGGGATCCTTTCCCTCTCCATTCTTCTCACATGGCCATACCACCTTAGTCGTGCCTTCTCTAGCTTGTCCTAGAATCTTCCTTTATTATTCCTCTTACTATCTCATTTCTCATCTTTCCTCATCCCTTCTCATCCTGTCAAATTTTGTCATGCTAATCTTGCTTCTCAGAAATCTCATTTCACTCGCCTGAATTCTACATGGGAACAATGCTTATAAGTATTTTTACTTTCTCTCTATCTTACAGGTAGAGAAAGTATGGTGATCGTCAAAAAAATCGAACTCGAGATTTTGA
>CABFWB010009761.1:0-11680 GCA_902151455.1 Timema bartmani | reverse complement strand
AGATATCAAGTTTCAGCTCAATCGGTAAAATAGTTTAGGCTCTAGTTGGAGGTACAGACAGATAGACAGACAGACAGACAAACAGACGGAAATTCAAAAACCACTTTTTTGGATTCAGAGAGTCATGAAACGTCAAGATTCATCAAAATCTCGAGTTCGTATTTTTTGACGATCACCATACTTTCTCTACCTGCTAGAGAGAAAGTAAAAATAGACCAGAACTTCCTTAAAGTAAATAAAACCAACACATTTATTGCAAAATGCAATAAAATTAATTATCAATCTCTTGTTTCAAAACAGTATTATTTTTAATACAAGCAATATTACTCACAACAGGCCTCGTGTGTAGTGGTCAGTGCATCTGGCTACAATCCTAGGGGTTCCGGATTCGATTCCCGGCTAGTACCTTGGGTATATTTCCCATAAGGGGAATGTACCCAACGGCCACCAGGGTTTGTTAAATTAGGCTAAAATTAGGTTAATACTTACCCCGGCTCCACAACTTCATAATAACTTTTATAACATCATCTCATTATGGGTACGACGTGTAGACAACCTCCTATGGTGTAACCTGGGCAACGCTCTGTGCTACCAGAGCGGCTAATAGTTTACACATAAGGTGACCAACACTGGATGTCAAAGTCCCTCCCGGTTATATGTGCCATATTATAATTAAAATAAAAAGGTACTTACATTCCGATGATTATCACTCAACGCACCGCTACCAGACGTGCATTGGCTCGCGTAGAAAATACGCTAAGTCCGAACTAATATGTGTTATTGGAATTTTAGGCGACCTCAGAAATAATTTAGAAGCCCGGGGTGTCTTCGACAGTCTAGTACAACACGATAATAGCACGTTAGACCATGCAGCCACCGAAGTGGGTTAAAGCAAATTTTAATTGAAAATTGCGTATAACCCGAACGGGAAGTAAGACGCGGTGCTAATAATAATAATAATAATAATAATTGAAAATTCATTAATAGTGTTACAAACACCATTATAAAAATCATTTAGATACATTATGACGTCAAAAGTACCGTAACCATTTATCAATTTTCTTTGAAACATTAAGAAATTAAAAAAAAAAAAAATCCAAACTTGTGTGTTTTCTAAAAACTATTTAATGGCAAATTTTTAAAGAAATATTTCCATAGGCTTATTTTGAAAGCAGCATGTATGCACTTTACATTAAAATTGGATAATTTTGATAAAGTTTCAATCAATAGGACCGTACAGACCTATTTAGGTGTTAGTGTATCTCTTCCATTAAGCTGCTCTAGCTCAAAACTCGTTTCACCATCCAGGAACTCAACAGGCCTTCAGGGACAATCAAGTTTAGGCTTTCCTTAACGATATCTTTGAAAAACTAGCAGTAAGGTAGATCTTAATTTTAAGAACAAACTATAAATCATATCACCCTGATGTGAACACTAACTATATATACAGACTGTATGATTTAAGAAAATCAAAATGAATTAGTAATGCAATTGATCATATAGTAAATCTTATGTATCAATGTTAATTCCAACTTAGAACACGTCTAGGAACGCTAGGGTTGTTATGGTGCCGTTCTGATTCCTACCCAGATGGTCAAGGTTCATTCATGACCGAATGCAGTGGAAGACCCTTTTCTATTAGTGACTTTTAATCCTCTTTCCACGTAAATTTTTGTTCATTTCCTTAAAATTCACCCCCCTCATTTTGTGTATTTAAATGGTATTAGTGTAAGGTTTCAGTCAACCGAAACGAGCATTGAAATACTTAGCACTAACTGGCATGCCTTGACTATGTTGGGATTCAATAACAACAATGGCATATAACCCGAACGGGTAGTAAAACATGGTGCTAAAAATAAATCAAAATAAATAACAATCCGGTAGATGCCCTCAACCGGAGTTCAATCACAAATCCTCCACATAGGCTCATAGGTGAGTGAGGCAATGAGGACTAACATTTTATAGCTTTGGCCATGGCAGGACATGTATAAAATATCCTGATGGAATAAAATAAAAAAAATGGTCGGGTCCATTAGTTCTGAAACAGAAATCTACTGCAATCAATCAATAGCGTCAAAGTACTGATTCCCATCTCCCTGGGGTGCGTGTGGGGTTTGGTATTTCTGCTGCAGCTGCAGCCCACTAGAAATATAGTACTAGTCCTACCCGCCAGGGGCACTGGCCTAAATATACTCGCTCTGAATAGCAGTCAAGCACCCTTCCCTTGCCTTTCAAACACTGAGTTTTGTTATTTATGACTAGGGTTGGATATAACCATTTAGGAAACGACTGAAAACAGTTCTTAGAGAAGGGAAATCTGGCTACCTCTGTGTACGTGTAAGAAACACATTGTGTATAGGAAAATAAATATTTGCTAGCGAAAATTTCATTAAATTTCAGTCACGAGAATTTTTGTTTTATTGTTACGAGGACATTGCATAACTCATATACCGAGAAAAACGATTCACCCAATAAGAATAATAAGAATTTATTCAGAAGGATGATGGAGATAATATACTTCTATCTAGATATTTTTCTAGGATCTAGAAATTAGTCAGATTGCCATACGAAGAACCTTTCATAGGAAATCATACAATTGATATAGTATAACCACCATTGAAAGAAATGTATAGACTATATTTAGCATGTTAACTTACACGTTAAAGTCCACACCATTCATCCAAAGTGACAGCTGTGGACTATATGGCTTTGTGAATGAATACTTGTGACTTATCAAAGTAGTTTTCCCATTCTTGCTCTACACTTATACGGACACACTTTATCTAAAACTATCCTCCTCATCCTTACTCCTAGCAATAAGTAGTAGTTAAAAATGTGGTAGGTAACATTTTTTATTTTAAAACACCCCTTAGATTTTATGCACAGAAAGTTTTGAGCATAAAATATATTGACGGTGAAGCAATAAGTTAATATGTAGTACCGTATATTAACACTGCTAAGCTTTATAAAAACTAACATTGAAAATATCCTTCAATATCCTACCGTATATAATAAATAGCCCTTCAGATATTTACATGACAAAGCCAAATAAACGACTAAACATAATTCATAATAGCTTCTCCAGTTTATATTTCACTTCATGAATATTGTTATAATAAACCAAGCCACGCGGGGAAAATCCTGGCCCTTCACCCCTTTGATGAGCCACCCTTTTCTCCCTTTTCTCTGGCCATCCACGCTCTTTCCTCCCCAATCGCCGATGTGACATCAGTTCTTTGAGGTATCAATCTAAATGTTATAAAAGTGACACAACATCGAACTATTGTTAATATTAAAATAAACAAAACCTGTTTCCACACTTTGGTGTGTGCGTATGCATTTGCATAAAACTCTATAGTTATTGAAAAATATTTGTATTTCTATTGTTTTATTTCAATTTGTTGATAAATAAGTCATTAATACAATTTAACTCTAGTAACGAAAAATCATAATTTGGAAAACCGGATAACACATAAAATATTAATTGAATATAGGCCTACTGATACATATAATACGTATAAAATGTAATTATTTTTATGCATATAATATGTTTAAAATGTAATTATTTTTATGTTATTATTTATTTAGGCCTATACTTTACAAAGTTCTACTCACGGCCGTCGCCAAGCAAAACTTTTGTTTGCTGATTTTACCCGAGAGCCAAAGTCGATGTAGGAACGTGAGAAAAGACCAGTGTTTTTGCAGTTTTTATAGAAACATATTCTTTTGGTCAAAATAAATAAAATATTGCTTCAGCTCAGAGTTTAATTTTCTTCATATGGTGAAATCAATAGATCTTTAATATCTGTAATGGGCTTATCGGCACTAGATGAGAAACTTTTTAAATGAAGAGAAAAAGATGTAATTAAATTCCAGGACACCCTTGACCGATATTCAAGAACTGTTGATATCACCATGTGAAGAAAATTAAACAATATGTTTGTATTGAAGATATATTTTCTTTATCTAGACCAAAAATGTGTTTTAATATAAAAACTGCAAAAACACTGGCCTTTTCTCGTGTGTTTTACATCCCCACCTTAACAGGCAAAACAAAAACGTTAGAACAACAACACTTCTTATGTGGAATAAATCCCTGAATTGACACGGATGAATATTGGAATATACGCATTTTCAAAAACAGTTTTTCTAGTGATGTGTGAGCATGTTTGGTTGCATGTATGGCTTTATGTTCATGGTGTTCGTAGATTAGCGTAAGAATGGACTAACATCAAGTATATACATTTTAAATATTTAATCGATAATCTTTTAAAAATATCCAACCCCATCTATCCTTAAGCGTACTTTCTAATCATGTATATTTTAGAGGAAGAATGAATTAACATTAAGTCAATACATTTTAAATATTTATTCAATTATCACTTAAGGACAGCCAACCCCATAATTCCTAATGCATATATTAAAAACAAGCTTTTGCCCGAGGCTTTGCACCCGTTAATGTCAGTTTCAAAAACATATTCATTAAAATAATAATGTATATAATCCCAGAGTTTTCAATTTTCCGCACAGAGAAGAAACCATTCAACGTATAAGGTATAAATTACCATGATGAAAACTTTGCAGTTAATAAAAGATGTATCTTCATAAATTAAAAAACTCATTGTTGTATAATTATTTATGTTTTAAGGCTGGCCACACATAATATTTGTATTAATTGAAGCAAATAAAGTAAAACAAATTAAGGCAGGTGACATTAGTGATTTTATCATCAGGAGCTAGCATTTACAGGTTTATTCTAGAACTATCACGGGAACACGTCATGCTCTGTGTGAGAAACACTTGCCGCGGAGATCAACGGGTGCCACCTTAGAGTTTGTCCTTGCGCTGTGTTGATGATCATCGCATGGCAAACTTTGATAGGAAACTGGAAGGGCAGGACTGATGGAATGATGGGTATTCTTGGTATCACGACCCATTCTCTCGTAGGGCAGACTGTCATGACTGTCGCCTCTTTGATAAGGTTTTGTAGATTATTTACCTGTAAGTGGGTTTCACTACATACCGGTAGTTTAGATGGGTTCAAATTACGCAGCAAAATGATGGGGGCTCAAACTTTAATTGAAGAGCGAGATGGATAAACTGAATAGACTTAAGAAATAAAATAGACATAGTAGTGCTTATGGACAGGTAAGAGCGGGATGGTACTTCTAACTGGTCAAAAATAGCCATTAATTTTACATCAAATTTATTTTTGGAGCTAGAATAGCTTGATCCTGAAAACAAGAAAGAGGCTTATTTTACAGAAGACGTATATTGGGATTAACAGAATGGAAGATTTTCTTGATATCTTAACCACGATGCATATGTGAGTTTTTTCACTAATTTTGTTGTGAAACTTTGCTTCGATATGTTGCATACGGCAATTTTGTCGTTAGAAAAATACAAAGGTAATTTAAATATCGCATGCGCTGTTCTGGCCCCTTCTAGAAAAGTATCGGCTATAGTCGATGAAGTCACTACAAAGGCAACACACCCCTCAAACCCGAGCTTAAACAAGAATAAATTAATTATAACTGTATTTCCTTGACCTTTGGATGAATCTTAAAAAAACACTTTTCCTACTGGTTCTCGAACACTCTATAATACCTTTATGCATACCGTAAGTTGTTCTGTGTTCAATAAGGGCTTGTTAATATTCAATGTTTGTAATAGAAATGGCTGGTAGTTTGTCATCTCTCTCAGATAGTATCCATAAAATATAACTACGTACAAATTGTTAGGTAGAAGAAAACCTAAATCCTTAAATCTCTTGTCCAAGCGATTTCTCACAATTTGGTTGAGCTCACTCTAACCTGCATTCAAAAGTTCAAATTGTATACCAATTGCTGTGTTCTTATTCTATTTTCAATATCTTCCGACATGATTTCCCTGTGGGCGATCCAAAGTGTGGGATCTGTAACGTGGAAAATATGAAAATGATGGAGAGCGATTATCTTAGTGAGAAAGAATGCCGACACAAAGCGGAATTGGACAAAGTACTGCTCCATGGTGAGTCATCCATCCAAGGGTTTTGCAAAATTATTAATAGAATACGTGGGTTGCGTCGTTCACTGTATGTAAGTTTTCCAAGCTAGACGTTTGACAACATGAAGTCGCATTTTAACATAATAACACCATGTATTTTTTGGTGTACGGTATATAACTGGCTTAGGGAGTCATCCTTCATTCTTCCGGGGGATTTCTAAACAGAAACACCTTGCTTTTGGGCACTGGAAATTCTTGATTTTTCAAGCATTATATGAAGCAACCTCATCGTAACTAAGCGTCTTCGCTAAGGGATCTTCAACGCATAATTTAAAGAAGAATGTTAATGATGTGTCGCATTGGTTGTTAGTGACGTAAGTGTCACTACTTGATGCACACTATCCATTTTTGAGATGGACAGCTAAATGAACAATGCCATGAATATTCCCAACTGAAATTGTTTCACCGCATTGGTCAAGTTAATACTAAACGTCACTTGACCACTGCCTTTATTGATTTAATTACATTCATAATTAATGGATGTGATGTGACTACACAGCTTGACATTAATTTGGAAATCGAACACAATGTTCAAGAATGGATCGTGGCCGAGCGCCCTACATCGTTGGGATGCCGTCTATGGTATTTGGAATATCCGTCATGCCCGTTGGCATAGCTCTTTGTGTAATATCTGTTGCATGCACGGAGACAATCGATTCAAACATCTGAATGGGGCCATGTACCATATATTTAGTTCTACTTGCATGCAGTTTTGGGTCAATGTTTGAATCCGGAATCTCCGAACTTATCACTGAATCTATATAGTAGGGCCTGATTTTTTTCTGAAGATATAACAATAGCTGCATGTGTGGCAGTCCTCTCTTTTGTCACTCCACAGTATAACTAAAACACTTGTATTACCTTTAACGTCACTGCTCATCTCTTAGAAGTTATAGATAATTTTTAAATAGCTTATAACCTTTTTATAAAAATTCAACATACTGTTGAAATCGGTTGAAGTCTATTGAATTCTGTTGAAGCCTTTTTGAAGACTCTTTTAAGTCTCTTTAAAGTCTTTTTGAAGTTTTGTTGAGTTCTTGTTGAAGTATTTTGAGGTCTGGTGAAATCTGTTGAAGTGTTGGGAAGTTGGTTGAAGTTTAATGATGTAGAATGAATAGAGACATTGTAGGGTTCCTTCTTCAATCGTATAGACAAGTATGTTAATATACCTACTTGAATCAATCGAGGTGAGCTTATCATGCCATTATGGTTCACTAATCAATCGTTAGACCTATTATGGTGACCATGTGTAGCTGACGTAAGGGGGGACTCTATGTTAGACATATAGTCGCATCATGGCTTAGTGTGAGAGAAAGAGTTGTAGAGGGTCAATCCCATGTAAGATACAACCACTGTTTATCTTCAGCTCGATGTTAAAACACCCTGATGAGAGTGAGTGTTGCGGTAACATGATATGGATGGCTACCACGTGCGGATTTGGTGAAAAGGAGATAGGTAATTCACCGTGGTCAGGGTGAGAGTATGTTGGTAAGAAAGGTGTAGGGTTGAAGGAACAGGCTGTAGGGTAAGGGGTGAGAGGGATCTACTCCTTACCTCTATCGTCTGAAACAGGGAAGTTTAAACTTGATGATACCATTCGTATTGTCAAGTAGTCTAGTCTTTCTCGAATATGTTGCATGATTAAGGAGCTGTATCTGCTCTGTGCCATTATTTGCGTTATGGAGTAGTGATATGATATTTATTACCACTACAAATCATTATACAATTATTGATTAGGAGTAGGGTATAACGGGTCCATATCGTGATGGTATTAGGGGCTGTAGTGTAAAGGATTTTACCGTTTTAGGTTCTAGTCTTACAACACTGGGATGCAAAAAGCCAGCTATCGCATGTCAAGGTCAATATGATTGACTGTAGTTGTACGATACCCTTAACCAATAGGTTAAGACATATCATTATTAAGAATGGTAAGCTTCTAATTACTGAACTGTCCAATATAAGGCTGTCGGGGCGTATCCTATTAAGTTCTTATGTGAAGAGGTAGATATTACCTAGGAAGAATTTACAGCCAGGAACAGCGAATAAGATTTCATCTGGACGTAGATCATCAGATATGTTGGAAATGAGAGTCTACGTCAAATGGCCTTGTTTTGACTTTTCACTTAGTTCATGAATTCAAGAGATGAATATTTTATAACATTTTTAAAATATATGATGCATAGCATGATCAACGAAATGTGATTAAATGAATTACATTAATTGATCAATGAGGAATATGCTATAAGTACGATATGTCTTTAATCGAGTATGATTAAATTTATTATATGAACAAATCATTAAGGAATAATCAAATAGTATGTTATAAGTATGGTAGATTTTTAATCTAGTATGATTTATGGTTTGATCCATGAAGTATAATTATATAATTATTAGGCATAATGCATTACTCTTTCATGTATGAAGTATGTCTGTGATTAATGATTGATAGACAAATATCTTCTAAGTACGAATAATGTAGGAATAATGATTAAATCTTGTTTAAATATAATGCATAGCATTATTAATATATTATTCACTCATGTATGAATTATATATGTGATTGATGAATGATTATCATATGTATTCTAAGTATTCTGTACGAATAATTATTAAATACGAAACATGATATGATCAATTAACTATAGAGGAGAGGGTGGATATATGGGCCCCCACTTTGTTTTTTCATCATAACTATCCCAGAAGTTCTTAAATTGATCTGAAAATGTCAGAAAACACACTTCGGAATGTTTTTAACATAGTGCCAATGGAATTAGGGATCGTTTTTAAAAACATTAATATGGAAAATATTTTTCAAAATATTATTACACTTGGTCACTAATAGAACTTGTGCTGATAATATGAGCCCCTTATCTTAGGAACAGAAATTCACTAAAAATAAAAGATTAACATTTTTATTTAAACACAATTTTGTTATATATTTAAATGTACATTGATAGTACAAATTTAAAAGTGTAAGTTGAAGTTAAAAGTTAAGTGTAAGTTAAAAGAACATGTTTCCAGCACATTCATTGTGAGCCCACAGTTCACAATTCATACACTGTACCCACAATTCACCCCTTCTGTCTGCTGAAAAAACGCCTTCACAGAAAATACAAACGGTATCATCACTATCAGGACGAGGAACGCCTATTTCAATTTCAATTTCAGGAAGAGACTCGTTTGAATCAATGTTGAACTCTTCATCTGATTCTTCAGCTAGAAAAATTAGCTTTCTTTTTAGAGATTTCTTCGACTTATTTTTCCTTTGGTCTTGTTGTTTCACTAATGACGGTTCATTTCCCTTAAAAAAAACTTCTGTTTCTTACCTTCTTTTTTTCTTTGTTTTTCTACCTTTTTCTTCTCGGACTCTTCTAATGCAAGTTTATAAGGGGATGATGTTATTTTTGCAGCCTTCATAGACTTTGGTCCTTTGTTTGTCATCTTTCTTTTAGGTTGTGGAATTGGCCAAATATCTTTTGGTGATACATGATTGGACCTCTTCACTAAGGAACATCCGAAGAGGCCGGCTTCTTCCAAGTCCTTTGCACATGGCTTAGCTTCTCGATCTGGTTCATTAGATTTGGCGACAGAGGGAATAGTGGAGTTAACGTCCTGAGAAGATGTCAGTGATTGTACCTTTTGTGTAACATTCCTGCTCTTGTTTTCTTCAACCATTTCCATATCATACTTCCGAAGCAACAAAATCTGTGTCGTTGAACATCTGTCGGTTACAAGGATAGATTCCGGTAACCTTGAACCCAATGACAGTTATTTCTCCAGTTTGACACTTCATATATGCATTGCCCAAAAGTTGGGCTATGTCGTATGGCCCGAGAGGTCTGGTGTTAGAATGTAGAATCCACTATCTAATGTTTTGACTGTAGTCATGTTTCAATGGCCCCATAAAGGTCCTGACTAATGGTTGCATACGGTGGGTCGTGTGTGGAGGAAGACTTAAAATTGTTACATGATTTTTGCGGGCAACATCTACAACATTAATGTTCTTTAGTGTGGGTGTTATGCCCATCAAGAATCAGTAAGACAGGATCTTCTGCTGTTGGTTTTGTTTTCTCGATAAAGTGATTAAGCCATTCAGTAAAGAGATTGCTTTGGATCCAACCCGACGGGTGGCATTTTCCAATGGAGCCAGGTGGAGCTCCTTTCATTAACGTCTCTGTCATATTTTTCCGCGGGAAAATCAACATTGGTGGAACAAAAATACCTCCTGCGCTCATGAAGCATATAATGGTAACTAATGACCCCCTTTCAGCAGCGGTTAAGGCTCTGACCTGCCGTTTTTCTCTGAGGCCAACGACTCGCGGGACTTTACTCTGAACAACAGATATGCCAGTTTCGTCGACATTGAGTATTCTGTCTTGTGGATATTTATGTCTATGTAACTCAACTTCGAGTATGTCAAAAGAAATTTACTGCTTCCTTATTAAATCCATTAGCACGAGTAAAGGACGCGGCTGATGATTTCAAGATTGACAGTTTATCTTTGTGGCGGGCCATAAAATGATCAAACCAGGCTCGGCCAGCTACCTCACCACCAGAAANATAAAATGATCAAACCAGGCTCGGCCAGCTACCTCACCACCAGAAAATGGATGCCGAATGTTATTTTTTTCACACAACTGGTAAGATAGACGACGCACATCTTGTCTCGTAAGACCATGAAACTTTGACTCCATGACCAGTAAATAATTTACAAGCTCTTCAATGTAAAATGTGCTATAAGCACGACTGATTACCCTATCATGTATGGCAATATGAAGTATGTCTGTAATTAATGAGAGATGACCAAATATCTTCTGAGTATGATGTTTTAATATGGATTAAATGCTGTTAAAATAGAATGCATAGTATGATCAACTAACTCTAATTCAATTTCAAATGAGTTATAATTATATAGCATGATTCTAATGAATCATGAAGTATGTATACGATCAAATGAAAGATACAAAAATGACTTCTAAGTAAGTGTTATGAATAATGATTAAATGTTGTAATAATGTAATTCACAGTATGATAAATGAAGTATTATTAAATGTTTTATGTGTGTCGGTAAATGATTAAATGTTGTAGGATGATCTATGGTATGTTCAATGAAATACGATTCAATGTATGTTTCGTTACTCTGATAAATGTAAAATGATTAAATGTAGAACTTTAGAGAAGAAGGTAAAGGTTTTTTCTATATAGATAGGGAGGAAGAAAGGGGACTTACATTTTCAAAGACTGCCAAGATTCCGTATGGGCGAGCATACTTCGTAGGCATCTGTGCAGTGTATGGCATCATCAATATAAAATGAGGTTGACTTACATATCTGAACCTATTTCAAGACATAGGAAAATACCTTTCTGCTATGCGGAAATGTGGGGCTGAAATAAAATTGCCCCAGCATGAGGATTGCGGACAGTGGCGGATTTACACATTTGCCGCCAGTAGGCTATTCAAATTTTGCCGCCCCTACCGACCTCTACAATGCGTCAGTTCCTAGATTATTTTTACAATCCAACGATTTAGTTAAGATTGCACAAGAAATAGTTTATGGGTATATTTCTGAGCTAATAAAAGCTCAATCATGTACTACTAATAAAGCGGGGTAAGGTATGCCTTAATACTACTTAC
>CABFWB010009760.1:0-11680 GCA_902151455.1 Timema bartmani | reverse complement strand
GGGTTTGGCAATCAGACAAATCTGTGCCGGGACCGAGGATTGAACCCCGGACCCTCAGCACAGAAGTCTGACACCTTACCTCTAGACCGCCAGGTCACCTTATATTTACATTGAATTTTCTGTATGCAATTAATATATATACAAGTAATTGAGGAGTTAGCTCCAAGAAGGGCATATACAGATATACTGTACAGTACTATACAGTCTTGGAGATAACTCCTCAATTGAAGGAAGGTCTTTGGATTGGTTTTTTCAGCCCACTCCAACGGTAGGCCTTAAAATGTGTCTAAGTGAAATTGGCTGTGTTCTCTTCCCCTAAGTGATAAACTAATGGTCAGAAAAAGTGTTGTCTTGTAAGTTCCAAGAATAAATTATAGGAATTGTTAGTAGCTAAAGCCAACCGGTTCTTACGTTTGAAAATTATTAATAAATGTCGTACATGTTTATGCGTAAATCATTAAGAACATAATAGTTACGAAAGCTAGCAGATTATATTTTAGGGCCAGTTTCATAGTCAGACTTGGTGAGCCTCAAGTGCGAGTCGATACTAAATACAGGACGACACCTACCTAGACCAAAATGGAATGGGCCAGTTTCGCATATGAAACTGGCCCATTCCATTCAATTTCAGGTAGGTGATGTCTTGTATTTAGTATAGCGCCGCACTTGAGGTGTACTAAATCTGACTATGAAACTGGCCCTTAGACTTGTACGGTATTACTTTATTTTTATTTTTTTATGTTTAGTTTCACTTTGATGAAACTTTCAAGTTCACTTCCTTTTCATTTTGGTAAAGAATGTAATAATAATAAATATAAACGTGTGAGCATTACATCCATGATGTGTTTTATAAATAAATGGAGGTGTTTAAAGACATACGCTCAAAGCAAGAATGAGGAGAGGAATGTGGGGGGAAGAGGGTGATAATAGCGAACTGTAGAAGTTACTTCAACAGTTTAGAACTTAGTCAAATGAAGACCAACTAGTTGTGGAGTGGTTGGAACAAAGCATCCGCTTCTATAATTTCCCTTCTCCCGCGCAACCCAACATGTGGCATGTAGGAAATCCTTGGCAAATATTGACGTTAGAGAAAATGATATTAATGGAGAAACATGTATTGAAGCTATCTCAGTTGTGATCGCTTAGATTAGCTGCACTGAAAGGTAAAGGTTCTATCTCAACCCTCAGGAATCAACAGACTCCACATTTTTGTTTTTGTTCTGTTTTTTAATGTTTAATAAATATAGCATGTACTGAAATAAAGACTCCTTAAAATACAATTCCATTAGTTAAAAGTTTCAATACAAGAGTAATATTCTCAAAAAATAAAAATGTGGTTCACAAAATAAGATTGTCAAAAATTGGTGAATTTCCGTACGGTCACTTTAAAAGTTTTCGAGTGAAGTTTTCGCCCTAGCTTTGAAAGAAGGCTGACGATTAAAAACTAAGATATAGGCTCCTGTCCCTCAGTTGACTTAGCTTAACGTTGGTTGCTTGTTGCTGAATTCTCGAGAGAAACTTCAACATTGCAACATACATAGTGCAGTTTTATAATTGGTTTGTTTATAAAACATTTGAGACACATTTCTTGCAATGCAGAATTAACAGCTAAGAATATTCAAGTAGCAATCCTTTGAGAGAATTTTATTGAACTGTGGTATTGTATGCTCGTTTGATGAAGAAAGATATGAAATGAATGCTCTATGCCTGTTTTGAACTCATTATTAACCAGGGTCGGTAATCTCCCATCTGCCCCATGAACCCCTTCTCCCCTGCCGATGTACAGTCAACAATATAACCATTACATCATTGAAACATCCTCACGCTCTTCCCCACAAAATCGTTCTAAGATAAATATTGAACTACAGGAAATTTCATTCGAATTAATTGTGTTGAGTTTTAAGTATGGCGCTAAATACCATAACGTGGTGTCATGAAGGTAGTGTCCATAAGACTTTCAAACATACCTTTATTGTGCCGGAACAACGCTTCTAGATGTACACAGCATTGATTTTACCTTTGGATTAGAGGAAAAAACGAAAGAAGTTTATAAAGAAACCATTTTAATTAAAAGTAAATATGTTAGGCAATATTAAGGTGGGGGTGTAGAGAATTCTAAAAAAGGTCAGTGTTTTTTCAATTTTTATATCAAAACATTTTTTGTGGTCAAAATCAATCAAATATTTCTTCAGAGGGAACATAGAGCTTGTCAATAGGGTTCTGGAATTTAATGAAAACTTTTTTTCTTAAAGTTTGTCATCTAATGCCGCTATGCTCATGACAGATATTCACCAGCTGTTAATAAAACCATGTTAAAAAATTAAACTCTATGTTTCTACTGGAGAAATTTAAAAAAATTGCTATAAAAACTGCAAGAACACTGACTTCTTCTCGCGTACCTCATATCCCCACCTCAAGGTCAAACCACGGATAGCGGGGTAATCAGAAGGGGTGGGTGTAGCGATAGTTTAAGTAGCCTGGTTTCACCAATAAGGAGAATTAAGGGTCTACATGAAATAATATTTAATATATTTTACCCATTTTTAGACATGATGATTATTACATAGTATATTTGAAGAATATTATTTTATTGGAGTCTATTTACTTTAATTTGTTTGCGAGTGCATAGCACTACNCATGGATCATTTTACGTTGTTTTTTTTAAAGAACGTGCACACTTTCCACTGGGTACATCCCCTAAGCCCTAATCAACAGATGTTTTGGATTAACAGAAAGTTTCATAAGAAAGTATTATCACATACACCGCCGCCTATTAGTGATAGCAATAGCCAGAATTTGGATGATATTACATTCCTCTCCAACCCTTGTTATTTGAAATCAGTAACTTGAAATGTTATAGGTTTTACGATATTAAACATATGTTTTCCAATATCTGGAATTGTGGAATTTTTGGAAGGGGTGTGAAAAAATAGTGACTTATCACTGTCGAGTACGTATTACGTATAGAACTTACCGATTAGTGTCAACCTGCAACCATGTGTGTTACCAGCGAGAAAGGCAACGGTAAAAATGATTGAGGAGTAAAGTAAAGAACAGGATCTTCCAAGCCAATTTTTGTGAATATTTAATTTAATTATTTATGGTCTTTATTTGATATATTTTGTCGAAGGCCAACTTGCCTTCTCTTACATTTAATCAATACATTAACTACATACATTCCTAATCACGTCGTCCCCTTACAGGCTTACGGGGTAGGCAAGGAATTATGCATTTAGCTGAAAAACAACTCCGTACTTAATCCATCCTCACTCTTTTTCACATATTGGTCTACCACATTTAGCCATGTCTAATATGGCCTGCCCCTTCCTTTTGATACACACACACACACTCTTTATCTTCATATATTCGCTTCATCACTCGATCCACATTCATCCTCTCAACATGTCCAAACCAAGGTAGACGCTGCTTTCTCATTGACCTATTGGATTCCCTTTCAAACCACACTTTTTCAGAAGCCATTCATTAATGACTCTGTTCATACGAGTTTTTCCACATACATTTCTTAGATATCTCATTACAACCGCATTCACCTTGCTACTGTGTTTCTCCTGACAAACCTGCTGTTAACATTCATACAACAATGTTGGTGTCAACACATGTATACTGGAATATTTACCTCTTTTGATACTACTTCATTCTTTGCAATACTCAACATTCAGCCAAATACTTTCCAATATACATTCATTCACCCATCTCTCGATTTCACCATCCACCCTTCCATTTTTACAAAACATCCTGCCCAGAGACACAAAATCCTTTACTTGTTTTAGTAGTTTTCCAATTATACTAAGCTGACAATTATTTCCTGATCCGTCCTTACCAAAAACTATCACCTTCGTTTTGGAGACATTTATACGAAGATCCACTCTGCCTGTTACCACATTCAAACTATTTAGTGCATTCTGTAAGTCACTTTCATTTTCAGCCATTAAAATGGCATCAAATTCATATAACAGCACTCCCGCATTCACATTGTCTATTTGTACACCAACAGCGTCCTCACAAGCATCCCTCATACATGTAGTTATGAAAACATTAAACAACCATGGAGGTATAACACAACCTTGTCTAATAACCTGTTTAATGTGAAACTATTCACTCAAAGCTCCATCCACCCTAACGCACGCTTTACTTCCATCAAACACAGCCATGAATGCCTTTAATAATCATGCATCCACACTATACTCTCTCAGAACATTCTATAACTTACTCCTATTCACCCGATAGTACGTTTTCTCCATATCAACAAATGCACAATAAACTTTCTTCCTTACTGCCATACATTTCTCAATCACTTGTTGCCATGCCAATAGCCGTTCCATACATCCTATACTTGGCATGAAACCACATTGCACTTCCCAAATCATGTCCGTAGTTTTTTTCACGCAACCTCTCAATCAAGATTCCTCCAAAAACTTTACCTGTAATACTCAACAAAATAATTGCCCTTTAGTTCTTACATTCATTTTTACTGCCTTTGCCTATCTATAGAGGAACAATGACTGCAATTTTCCAGTCATTAGATCATTAGAAACATTCGAAATCCCAGAACACACATAAACACTCAAACAATCTGGCAAGTAGTATCGGGTCTAGGTAAAATTTTCGAAAACCAGTTATTCTAAAATCAATTTATCGAAATCAATTCACTAAATACAAAATCATCGAAAGTAATTTTGTCGAAAATCAATTTTTCGAACGATATGTTTGTCGAAACTACATTTTTCGAAAATCAATTGCCCGAAAATCAATTTCCCGAAGTGAATTTACCAAAAATCAATTGTTCGACAGTCAAATAATCGAAAATTAATTTTTCAAACAATCAATTTTTTGAGGAATCAATTTTGCGAGTTACAAATTAATTTTTTTTAAATCAATTTAGCGAACTGTGGGTTTTCCGGAAGCTATTTTATTGAGGACTGGGAATCACCTACCCCTATCCTCACCCCCTATAGGGAGGTTTACCCCTAACCTAACCTAACATAGCCTAACCTAACCTAACCTAACCTAGAATTTTATTGTACTTTGAACTTATCGTTCGAAAAATGTATTTTCAAAAACCTCCTTTTTGAAACATTTATTTTGAAAAACATATTTGAGGTAAATTCATTTTCGAAAAAGAAGTTTTCGAAAAACTTCTGGTTCGAAGAATTTCTAGATTGAAAAATTGGTTTTCAAAAAACTGCATTTCGAAAAATTTATTTTCGAAAAAATAATTTTGAAACATTTATTTTCGCCTAATTGATTTTCGAAAAAGATGTTTTAGAAAAACTATTAGTTCGAAAAATTGCTATGTCAAAAAATTGGTTTTCGAAAAATTAAACTTTGAATAATTGAATTTCGAAAAACTGATTTTCGAAAAACTGCTATTCGGTTAACTCGCCGGCTACCAGTAGCATCATATCCCAACACTTAAGCATTTCACTTGTGATCCCATATACGCCCACAGCTTTGCCATTCTTTTAACATTTTCATAGCTTTTATCAGCTCAGCTTCATTAATTACTTGACTTGTCAGAGCATTTTCCTTATTTTTTGCCACTTCCACTATATTTTCACCATACAATTGCTCAAAATACTCCATCCATTGCTTTCCTATACCGTTTTCCTCCCAAACCCTCTCACCACGTTCATTCTGAATACCGTAGTTCTTTCCTGGCTCTGCTCGTTTCATTATTTTTACCCCCTTCCAAAACAGCTTCTTATTTCCTACAAAATCATTCTGCATTCTTTCTCCTCCTTTTAATCCAATTTTCTTCTTACTCTCCTTTACTCATTTCTTTGAATTCGTCCTTTTCTCTTTATATACATCCCGCAACCACTCACGTTCTGTTTCCCTTTTCACAGGAATCATTCGTTTGTTTGCTTCTATTATTTTATCTCACGGCTTCTTTCACTTGTTCATTCCACCACGCATCTCTTTTTAAGCTCCCCACCACCGGAGATCCACACACATCTCTCGCGCACTAAACTACAGCCTCTTTTATTCTGTTCCAAGCACTTTATATATCACTAGAATTTATATCGACATTCCATTCCTGCACTTGTCAAGTTAATTTTTCGCCCAGCAATCTTCCCTGTTGCCCTATCACAGTTTTTTCCTACAATACTCTTATTTGCTTAGTACTCTTGCGCTGCTCCCTCACAAAATTCCTCCATAATTCTTAATACTTAAACCACTAATTAATTATAGATTTCACATTCAGCTCCACGCATAGCCCTTGTATTCTTTACTAAACTTCTAAGTCTCTCATCATACACCACAAAATCAATCATCGTTCTCGAATAGTCCTTTTGCCATGCATACAAGTGAATATTTTTGTGCTTAAACCATGAGTTCAACACTAATAAATCTTTTCTAAACACAGACTCAGTAACTCATTACCATTCTTGTTTACTCTATCATCATCATACCTTCCTAACACTCTCTGAATTTTCTCTTTGGGTACGCACCAATCCATTCATATCTCCTAACAAGATAATTCTTTCACTCGGTTCACATGCATTCAAGACTTCATTGAGCTCATTCCAAAACTCCATTCAAACATTCTCTTCTTCACCGGAGCATAGCCAGCAACCAACGTCATTCTACGAATGTCTGTTTTCATACGTACCCGTTGAATTGAAGTCTAGATGACACCAACTCATACCTTCTCACAAACAGCTTAGTTGAATAAGTTAACAATAATAATATTAGCTGTAGTTGCCCAGATTTTAAATGTAATGGTTATATTACCTCCATTCATTCCTCCATTTGTACCATTTTTCCAATATTTGTTATGCTTACAAAAGCATGAAGCATTAAATTTGCCTATAAATAATATTTCGTTTAAGTGAAGTTTTGAAAGCAGCCAATTTAATTTCCTATCCAAGGACAAATAACAAATTTTTCAAATTAAAAATGTATGGATAGCTAAAACATGTTTAGGAGCAATAATAAATACATTAATTTATACAAATAAGAAAGATATTTAGGACAACTAAATCTAAGACAACAATTTTTTAGTCAAATCTAAATTTGTTGTTACGTACAAAATATACATATACCGTATCAGCTATACATTTCATGAGAAAATCAGGTTTATTGGGAAAGTTCATATCTGTGTGTAAGCAATCTCGTTTACAAAATATGTTTACACTTTTGATTTTACCATGTTACTCGTATTTGGAGGAAATTAAGCTGGACGAAGCTAAATAACGCATTTACTGCTTATTTCATGTGATATCTATCGTTGAGAAGCTGCCTATGATATGAGATGAAAAATTTACCGTTTTGAAAAATGTTCAACTATTTCATTCTGAAAAAATTATTCAGATATTTAAATGGAATGGTTGCATTCGATCTATCCCAAACTATAAGATTTCCTTTCTTCCAAGAACATTTAACTCCAGAAACACTATCAAATGATAATGTTACAATAAAGCAATCACAACTATTCTAGTTCTCTTCTCACACTTACTTATGAACTACAGCGCTTGGTGGTTGAATATGTTAATAACTTTGGATCTTAAGTAGAGCAGATATATTAATATTGCAATATTATAACTAAAGTCTTAACGAATACATCCCCTCTCCCTGGCTTTTAATCTCGAATTCCCATTATTTATTTTGATTTTATTCACACTAATATACCAGCAATAAGAGAATTAAAATAATTTCAAGGTTGGCAAGTGTTTGCTAACAAATTTTGTTCTCCCCACTACTCGTCCCCATATCCACTCTTTGTTCACTTTGTGTATATATTTAATAGTATTTTGGTGCCGCCTCCCTCAACCCAGCCTCTTCACCTATTTAGTAGACCGCAAGCCGACACTGCGGAAATAATTCTATTTGAAATCCACCGGAAAATGTTCTTCTCTATCCGTGATAAAGTGTCAGCAAGGAAATGAGGGCGTGTTGGTAAATCTCCGGGCGAGTGGTCGTTGCGATTGTGCAAGGGATGAAACCACTGTTCGAAAGGAAGCCATCCGCCTCTTGCCTGGTGTTAAAAGTACAGGTGACTTAACGTTAGACCGAGGCAAGTGAATCGCTCCATTTCCGGCGACAAATCTGGTCGTTTCTCGAAGACAACAGCGTGTGAGTGTGTGTGTAGAAAACACGCGTGTCTTCATTCGGAACGGTGCACAGGTGTCAGCTGACCCACTGGTGCACGACAAGGGACGCACATATTTGCTTTTAGTTTTACTCTTTTACAATACAATTTTCATAGGAAGAAGCTTATCTTATAGCTAGAAAAGTTTCTAGATGTACTTTAACCGATTCATACGGCAAGTCATGTGATATTTGGCTGTCACTATTAACAAATAGTGCAAGTGTCTATAAATTAATCACTATAATGATAATAGTAACAATAATAAAATTGAATTTTTAAATTTTGGAAACTATTAATATATTAAAACTACATTTATATAACGATTTCACTATACGATATTCGAGTAAACAATTTCTTTGTCATGGTTTGTTTGATATCAGATTCATTTAATGTGTACATCTCACATGGGTAGTAAGACGTGGTGCTGAGAAAAATCATTTAATTGATGAATATTTAGGATAAAAAACACTTTTTTAGGCTCAAATTTGATTCATTAAATTTATAAGCAATTTTACTAAAGTAAGACAACATTTTCCAATATTACCGTTTTTGGTACGGCTTGAGTTCAATAAATTATATTAAAATGAATTTTTGAATGTCACAATAATGTCAACTGGAATTATAATTTAATTTTAAACTGTTGTGTAAACGTGCTATGCGACACCTTAGCTCAGTCGGTTGTGTGTCAGTTCACTGAGCTAAGTGTTCCCGGTTCAATTCCTGGCATAGCCGAAAATTTATCATTGGTGAAATGTGGGTTCACTTTCACAGTGATTAATTACTGCTGGGGGCTGGACGTTGTGTATGTTATAGATTTTAGTTTGTAAGTCGTGTGCTGATATAATCAGTTGGTCCAGAAAGTTCACGTTAAATACCTCAAATAAATGAAAATGAAATATGTCCTAATCATTTTTTCATTTATTGTAGATATTTAACGTGCAATGTCTGAATCGAATTGTTATATCAGCACATGACTTACAAACTAACTTAAGTCTAGAACAGATACAACATCCAACCCCCTGCCGTTAATTCAGCACTATGAAATGTGACACCCACATTTCACCAATTACAATTTTTTTCGGCCATACCAGGAATTGCATCAATGTGCAAACATATTAGTTCATTTCGCACGTTAGTTGAAATACGTTTCTTCTAGTCGGATGGTAAGTTTTGAGAGCAAATATATGTTAAAGCTAGAATACTACCTTCATTATTCTTAATTTGATTGGTACTACACTTGATATTTCCAAAAGATTCAGGATACATTAAAGATAAAACTAGATTAGAGGCTAAGTTTGCTTGCACTATAAATAAGAGCCAGTTCGTTTGCACTGAAAGATATATTTATCTTCTCCTCAATACACGCAGGTGTGGCTCGAGTGGAAATTACTTCAGAAATGTTGGTAAAAAATATATGTAATTGTTTTATACACCTGGCTCTTCAGCACAACAATGTGCTGGTCTTTTTTATTAATACAGTCATCATTTAATCAGGGCCTTTCAATGACCCATGCAACCTCTGATTTAAGCTGCGCAGATGCATTTTTTATAGAACTTAAATGTACACATAGATTATAGATTAAAGCTACAAGACTAGTTTGTTACACTCTTTTTTTTATGTACTAAAAGTGAATATAAATTTAACTACAAAAGTATGTATTGGCTTAAATAAACACTTGAAAGGTTTTTGAAATGGTTGAAGCTTAGCAATTTCCGGGATTGAAGGTGATTTTTTTTTTCAAACTATACCTTGGACATAGACAGACAGCCTTACTGAGTTTCACTACATTCCTTGAGCCAGGTTGAGTCCTTGGGCACTGGGGACCACTATTTGCAGTCCTCAGTGATAACATCATTTCCAAACAGGGGCGGCCCATCCTGTTCTTAGGGGCCACAGGGGCCAGGCCCAACCACTATTTTTTCAAAATTTTTTAAAGATAAAAAAACAAGTTTTTACCCTATAAAATATTTGGTAAAAAACCGCTATATGAAGAGGAGCACAATTATTTAAACACGCATTGAATTATTGTATTCGTTATACAGTATTCCAGCTGTGACAGCCCCTTTCAGAGAAGCCACGCTCAGTGTGAAATGTCTCAAGGTCAATGACCCCTGCTCTACCATTCAATTTCGAGCTGTACGTAGAGAATGGGCCAGTCCAAGTGGACCCACTATAAGATAAAGGTTTATATTTTGTTTTTTCGTCTATGTATATGTGTTTTATTATGTGTTAAAACCTAAGAAGTAAGGTGACGAATGAAAATGATTAATTAAAATGAATAAATTATATTCTTTATTTTAAAAACGCCGTTTTCTTCATTAAAACTGCAAGAAAAACTGGAAATTAAATGGTTAGGAGCCCAACAGCCTAATGACTTTACATTTATGCAGATGATGGCAAGGAAAAACTAACTTTTTCTAATGTTTGGTTTGGTAAAATATTGTGTCTAACTGTGAGTAAAGAAAAACGGAGCTTATTTTATTTTTATTGTTTATTATTTGGCAGAAAGGGTTTGTGAACAACTGAAGGTTGTATCTTAAACATTTAAGTGAATTTTTTTTAAAAAAACATAAGGAATATGCAATTCATTTGGAAAATGCATGTAAGCTTAAAAAATTTGGAACAGTAAATATTGCATCGCAGATAAATTTGGTGGTCAAAATTTCAGTCTAAAAACATAATGAACAGGTGTCAAAAAATGGGCAGATTAATATAATGCTTAAAATTCTGTGGTACCCAAGAACTGGCATTAAGAGAGGACAATTAAAATCAAGAATTGGTGATTTTGTAATTCTAATAGTTTTTAAAATGTAGGAAAACTTAAATTAATTCAATTTAATATGTTAACACGTGGTGAGAAAAAATAATTACCTACAAGCTTTGACCTGGCCCCACCAACAAGAAAGATCACGCTCCACCACTGCTTCCAAGTGAAACAACTCACTTCCAAATTGTTCGTTGTTAAGCCTACAACCTGAAGAAAATCTTAAAATAACAATATTTGTAAAAAAAATTAACAACATTTTTCTTAAATGCCCCGTAGCTTTGTGGGAGGTCGTGCGCTTTGGAGCACTATGAATGAACTGCCATTGATTATTACAAATCAGCGAAAAGGCCAGTTAGGGGTAAGACGATGATGTTAAAGAATCTAGTTATACTCTTCATATTATTGTGTATGTTAAACTAATACTAGAATTTTTACAGAAAGTAATTATTTGTAAAAAATACTAATTTATCAAATAAACAACTTAGTGCACATTTAGACTATTTAGATTTCTAATTCAACTAAAACTTTAATTTCAGCTTAATCTTTAGCTTCAACAAAATTCCCAAAAATTCAGTAATTTCTTGTGAAATTTTAATAAACCAATAGCAATGCACAGTGCTATAAATTAATAGAGTGATTAATCACTAATTGCATAGTATCCGATTGTAACCAAATAAATTATTGTATCAATCCAATGTCAGCTATTTAATCTCATATAAGAGTAGTGTTCTGGCCCAGATAGTACAGCGCTCTGATTGGTCGGTTTTGGTCACGTGACCACGCCCCCTCGCTCTGATTG
>CABFWB010009759.1:0-11695 GCA_902151455.1 Timema bartmani | reverse complement strand
GAAAGACTTCACTGCCTCAACTCTAAAAGAGTTAATTCTTTAATTTAAATATCTGTAAACTACAGTCCCGTATTTAGGAAAATTTGAAATGAAGTATGACGACAGTCCTACATATTTATCCATTAACTTAAAGAAGTTTATTTATTTTACCTTATAACTTGCATAGATATACTACTGTGTGACAGTAAAACTAACTCATTATTGATTGTTATGTTGATAAAATCATGTGGCATTAGGAGTGTGGGAAGTAAATTTCTAGTTTTCTTGCTGCCGATGAACTTAAGAGCCCATCTCCCCACACCAACTACGTGTAATTTAACTAGTTATAACAGCTTAAAACAGGCATCGCATTATTAGGCAGCAACCATGATGTCTTCATTAAAAACAATAATTAAAATAACACCATTTTAACAAAAGTTTAAGTAAATGGTACGGTGCACTTTCTCTTTTATCTTAATATAAGAAGCGTTTACTATAAAACTCGTTAGATTTATGAAACTTGTTTTTTTTAGAATTACTTTTACTACCTGTTTGGGTTATATGCCTATGTACTAATGCACCGGCATTTTAATGGAAGTAAAGTAGAAAGCAATTTAGAAAAAATCCCCCTCACTGCACCCAACTGGGATCAAAACCCGATCTTTCCGTCTTTGGCAATCTAGTATAATCAGAGATTAGCACGTTAGACTACGCAACCACTGAAGCGGGTTATGAAATTAATTAATATACATTTTGTCAATACTCTCCACCAAAGAACGTAAATGAAGTAGTATACCTTGTTACAGAAACATTGAGAAAAGAGAAACATCTATATCCACAAAAAAGCATAACATACAATTTCATATTCCAGTGAGAAAAGAGTAACATCTCTATCCAACAAAGAGTATAACATACAATTTCATATTCCAGTGAGGAAAGAGTAACATCTCTGTCCACCAAAGAGCATAACATACAATTTCATATTCCCGTGAGAAAAGAGTAACATCTCTGTCCACCAAAGAGTATAACATACAATTTCATATTCCAGTGAGGAAAGAGTAACATCTCTGTCCACCAAAGAGCATAACATACAATTTCATATTCCCGTGAGAAAAGACTAACATCTCTATCCACCAAAGAGCATAACGTACAATTTCATATTCCAGTGAGGAAAGAGTAACATCTCTGTCCACCAAAGAGCATAGCATACAATTTCATATTCCAGTAGGAAAAGAGTAACATTTCTGTCGACCAAAGAGCATAACATACAAGTTCATATTCCAGTGAGAAAAGTGTAACATCTCTGTCGACCAAAGAGCATAACATACAAGTTCATATTCCAATTTACTCCATAAATAAATAGTATGACACAATCGTACAAACTTTCTCATATTGTGTATTATAGCTTCCAAATTTTGTTTTAATTTTTTTAGTAAACTACCATTAAATAAGTTTTACTCGAAAAACAAACACATCAACATGTTAATCAAAATAATAATTCTATATGTACTAAAACAAGTTGTTCAAATATATTTAGAAAATTAAAATATTCAAAAATGTACTATTCATAAACTACCATAAAATAATTGGTTATTTTTAAAAATTAAAACTTTTCTCACACATCATGAAAAACACTACTCAGATTCATACTTTTAACTAAATCTTAGAGGTCAATTTTGAAAACATTCAAGTTTTCTATAATTTGTTGTAAATAAACACCCCTTAAATTTATTTGTTTTAGATAAATAAACACACAATATTTATGATGTGTAAAATATTCTCCAGATACCAATTTTTAACAAGATTTCTAAATATATTTTTAAATATTCAAATTAAAAAACATTCATTAGTAAACAAATATTGTCCCCAAAACAAATACTGAGATTTATTTGTCATGTTCATATCAAACACGCCTTTGATATAGATTTAAAGTAAAATCGTTAGTCATTTCAAAAATAACTCGTATTTTAGAAAATCACTCTTAAGTAAAAGACCCCTTATCAAATTTTTACCCGAAACAAAGTATACAGGTTTATTTTTTATGTCAAACACTCCCACAATATCCCATTTGGAAGAAAATCAATATGGCAATTATAAAATATTTCCAGTTCTTGAAAAATCATTCATCGGTTAACTACCCATAAATAAGTTTTATTAAAAAAAGAAATATAAAGTGTTAGTGCTTATATCAAACATTCACTAGATACCTATTTGTAACCAAAGCATTAGAGTTATTTTTTAAATATTCAAATTTTTTGGAAATTCAGTTGTCTGTAAGCTAATTATAAATGAGTTTTAACCCTTAAATCAAATCTACAGTGTTAGATTTAATAACAAACATTCACAAGATACCCATTTGGAACCAAGTAGTTAGGCTAATTTGTAAAATATTTCAAAATTGTGAAAAATAATTCATCAGTAAACTACCCATAGGCATAAATTAGTTTTTACCCTCAAATAAATTGAACAGGGTTATTTTTCATGTCAAACACTTCTAAGATACACATTTGTAACCAAATTTGTAGAGCCATTTGTATAATATTTCAAGTTTTTAAATAATCATTCATCAGTAAACTACTACCCTTCAACGAATGTTTTCCCAAAAACCAACTAAATTCGCTATTTTCCATCTCGAGCATCCCCAAGTTATGCACTTTAAACAAAATCGCCATTGCCATTTTCAAAACATTTCTAATTAAAAAAATAATCATCAGTAAACTATCCTTGCATAAAAAAAAGTGATACATCCCTATAAAATATAAATATCAAATTTGAAAAAATCCACTAAACCATTTCGGATCCGTGGCCAGGGATAGACAAAAAAACATAAATGGGGACGGACATAATGATTTGAAATCCACTTTTTTGGGTCTCAGCTCACATAAAATGTATAAATTTGTCATAATCTTGAGATAGATTTTTTCACAATCACAATACCTTCTCTTACTATAATAAAGTAAAAGTGTTCTGAAGTATAGCCATTTAATATTTTATAATCATGTTTTAAAAAAATCCACTAAACCGTTTCAAATCTTTGACCAGGGATAGTCAGACAGACAGGCAAGGGGATACACATATTTATAAGTTCCCTTTTATGGGTTTGGGGTATCTAAAACTTAAATATTCATTATAATTTCAAGGTAGAATGTATACACTATTACAATAATTTCTCTTGAGATGAGGAAGTGAAAAATCTAGTGGTTTTGTATAGTTTTACACTAGAATGTACTAATACAATGGATACAATTTAGTCTGCAAATCTGGAGAAGTACAAGAATTTCAAAGCATTTAATGTGTATCAATCATGATTTTAATGAATTATAGTTACATTATAAGCTTACTCCATAAACCAAAGGAAGATTTATGTAAATATCGAAACAAACCCCGTTCTCAAGGAACTATTGTTTGAATTTAGGATTTCACAAATATTTGTGGGTTAGGTTGGTTAATTTTAAAAAAATGGGTAGTAAAAATGGATACTTAAAATAACTATGCTATTTTAGAATCAAAACAATATATTATGACCCATTTTCTCAAATGTGTTTTTATTTTATCTTGACAACTCATAGTATTGTGGTCGTCAAAAAATCGGACTCGAGATTTTGATAAATGTTGACTTTTCATGACCCGCTGTAGCCAAATAAATGGTACCGTACAACAAACAGACTTTCTCCCACTTTTATCTTAAAATATATATTTAATAAAAGCTCATAAAGTTTGTGAAATAAAATCATAGATCAATAGTTGTAGAAACACTAAACCAATGATCATAAATGAAATAATATACATTGTTACTTAATTACTCCATGGCATTAGGAACTAGGAACACTGTTACAGAAAAATTGAGAAAAGAGAAATATCTTTGTCCACAAAAGTTCATAATAATCAAATTCATTTTAAAATACCTGAATTAAAAAAGTATATATATTTGCTTATAGCTCAGAAATGATTGGTTTTATAAACACATATTTCAAATAAAAGTGTTTTGTCCCTATGAGTTCTACACCTTTACAATGATAAGTTATTTTGTATTTCAAATAGTTATAGAGAAATGATGCAAATTGGAAAATTTCCCCCATATAAAGTAACCTCACATTTTATGAGAAAATGATAGTTCCCTTCTTGTTTGCAATAATTAACTGCCTAGGTGTAGAATCTAATCAAAATCGTTAGAGATAATTTTGAAAAAATATATTTTTTCTCTTTTTCCTTCAGTAAAATTTCCTTAAATTTAAGGTTGAATACTTAATTCCAAAAGTCTCTCGGGAGGACCTTATGAAATCTCCAGATACCAAGTTTTATTTCAATTGGTGAAATAGTTTCGGCTCTAGCACGCAGCACATACAGACGGCATTGCGAAAACAACCTTTTTTTTTAAGGGGGTTATGAAACGTTGACATTTATCAAAATATAGAATTATATTTTTTTGACGATCACAATACTTTATCTCCGAGGTATCGAGAGAAAGTAATAATTCAAGCCCCATTATTATCAAAACCATTTAATTAATTACTAGACTCTTAATCCTACCTTGTGATTTAATCACTCTCTTTTTTTCTACACTGGTACCAACAACTACTAATGAAATACATAAACAACTCTTAATATTTATGTTGAATGGATAATATTACAAGTGAATTACCCAAATGTATAGTAAGATGCGGTGCTTAAACGAAGAAAATAGTAGTATTACACATGATTAGTTATTCTTTTACGTGATACACATTCCTTTACCATCCAAGATATTTGCATTATTTGAATAAGGAAGAATATATTAAACTTTAGAGAAAATGTACCCGCATATATGTGGAAAGAAAGTGGGAGATTATTTAGGAAATAAACCTTATCATACTAAGCAATAATTTTAATCAGGACCTGCCCGCCAACAGTAAGCCCGATGAGAAGGGACTTACATTTTTTCTCCGAATTTAATATTATATTAATTTTCACAATTATTATAAATTAATTCACTTTTTGAAAGAGGGTTAGATGGATATTAATAGTTTTATGCAGCTTTAAACACGAGGTCCAAATATTAGTGACTTTTGTTTAATAAAATGTAATAAAAATGTTTAAGAGTGTTCAAGAACGCTACGAATTGTTTTCAACATTTAAGAAAATACATTCGCTTTCTTTATAAAATAAACCTTGTAGGATACCTTCTATTACATTTTTAATGCAATTTAAAGAGTACCTTCATATTCACTAAAGTTTTAGTGATTTTTTAATAAATTTTATTTTTATCACGGCGACTGTTTAGGTTATACGCATAGGAAGAGTACACTGCAAAAAGAATGGACGTCTTTTTTCATGAAAATGAGATATGGCTGGCAATATATACTTCAAGGGGTGTATAATTATACCACGAAAGTCCACAGTAATAATGATTATGGTTCCTGAGTTACATAGGAGAGAAGAAATCCGATACAGGGAAATAATGCTGTCTGTTACTGGTAAACATAGCAAGAATGATGGATGTCATAAACAAGGGCTCGATTGACCTTTGTATTGCACAACACAGATCTGATTGTGCTCCCTCAGTTTGACAGTGATACAGCTAGTGTACGGTCTTTTGGTTTTAGATAATTTTGTTGTTTGTTTAATTGATTCCTCTTTGTTTGGTTCTACATACAAACATCATGAACCCATAAAGTGATAGTGAAACAGTATCAAGTAAAATGAAAAGATATGCAAGTAATAAAAGGAAGAATAGTGGTAGAATGAGTGAACATAAAAGGAAGGTGAGGTTATGTAGTCACGAGACTGGCCTAGACTGTGAGTGTTTGTGGCTTAATTGTTTTTAAAATGTTTCTGCAATACGAAGAGAAAGTATAATTAGATAATTCAATCAAATAACAAGCTATGATGAGCAAGACGCATATCTGTTTGGTTTAAGGTCAGTTAATGCAGTTAAAAACGTAGGACGAGGAAAGAGGAAAGAAATGCAAAATTTCACGACAATGCTTACAACTACAAAGTTAGAGTTTGTGATGATATTTCTGTGGGTAAAGGATTTATAGCTATCCATAGCATAACTTCAAGGAGGGTGCGGAAATTACATACATCGTGTAAGAAGACTGGACTGGCACCAATAGATAGACGTGATAAATACAGCCACTCACATCGTAAAATACCTCTTGATGTTGAGAAAAGTGTAACCAATCATACAGCTTCTTTTGAGGTCCCTATTGTAAACGCAAAAGTGATATAATTTACCTTCCCGATATGTTAAATGTGAGAACAATATATGAGATCAACAAGGAACAAAACTTACCAATAGTGTTTTTATGAGTATTACAGAAATATTTTTAATACACAGTTTAGTATAAGTTTTGGCTACTCAAGATGTGATACTTGTGCCAGCTGTGACAAGTACCAGGCAGAGAAGAAGGTTGTAGAAAATAAATTGTTGGATAGCTCATTATCAGAAAAAGACCAATTTGGCTTAGAATCTGAGCTAATAAAAATTACAAACGAGAATTTGATATATAAAATGAAGGTATAAACGTTTTATGAACGTTAAAGAGCTGCAAGAAAATGTAGTATGCAAAGAAAGAATTATGAATCAGTAGCTATGAATTTAAAAAAAAATCTGAATATACCCAACATTTCTACCAACGATGTGTATTACGGGAGACAGCTATCTTTTTATTCACTTAATATACACATCTTGTCCACAGGAGAATAATTATTTTACTACGATACTAAATTGTTTTCCTGAAAGGGATCAGACGAAGTTGATTCGATGCTTCACAACTTCATTTTCTCAAAACTGGATCCGGAAGTAAAGCATCTTTAAATGTGTTGTCACTTTTGTGGGGGAAAAAAAATAACTATTAAGTATCTGGGTTGTTGAATTACATGGTAACTATTACTGAGCGGCTGGCATCAATTAAATTAACTTTTCCAATTTGAGGTCATTACTATCTTGAATGTGACCGTGACATGGCTCTTATAAAGAACCAATCAGTAACTGAACTGCCACAAGATTGGATCAGTGTGTTTGAAAGGGCGCGTGTGAAACCTTGTCCCTTCGTAGTAGTTGCATTTGAAAAGGCTTTCATAAGGAACTAGACAAAGTACTTAGAACCAATGTTCAAGAAAAGTGCCTATCAGAGAGATAATGCTTACCGCAGATTATAGTTGGCTCGTGATGCACAGGTCTTCATTCAATGGAGCTTGAGAATCAACAGTGATGTGAGCCCCACTAGCAGGCAGGAGCCTGGCTGTAGAAAACGAGCAGACACGCGGAGAATTCTTTCTTTCCAAGCAGACGTTATGCAAGTAAGTTAAACAAGTCAATAATAGGGTCAGGTTAAGATCATTTTTATATTGCACTAGTACAAATTTATGATTCTGAACATCAAATCTCCTGAAAATTTCGTATAGGAAGTTCATAGACTTGCATCAGCTCATGCAATTTGATGGGAAAGAGGCAAGGGAAATATATAGTACGCTTCTCCATGGAGAGAAAGGAAGGCAAAAAGAAAAGTAAATATTTACAGTGACAAGAGATGAGTGAATATTTTTAATACATTTCCCTATAATAGTTTTTTTAGTGACTTTCACATGTAATATATACTGTTCTCTGGTTTTACAAGCGCTAAATTTCTACCCTATGGCATTCATCATCTTTGGACTTTTTTGTATACATTCAGCGTTTTTTCACTTTTTACTGTGGTAGTTAACAAAAGTTTTATATACAAAACCTGTATTTTATGTTTTGGAATTATAAGATATTTCAAGTTTTTTTCTACTGTCTCGAAAGCATAGATAAGTGAAATACATTTCTAGATAAAACAAATAGTCTTGCTGCATAAAGGTTTTCAACTTTAAAAACTATTTCCTGATAAATAAGGGTTTTTGACATCCATCATTTTTGCAGTGGACTCTTCATGTACGATAATAACTCTAGTGAGGTAGGGATTAAGAAGGAAGCATTTTAGAAGTAGCTTACACACAATTGCGGGAAAGGATAGTGGAAAGTTATGAAAAACCAGCCTCACTTCAATCGACCGAGATTCAAATTATGATCTCTTTGTCATCAGCCTGCCAGTATAACATGAGCGTGACATCTTAGAGCGCTCATCCACTAAAGTGAGTTAGTAAAAATGCCTGTAGTCATGAAACAATATGTTAACCTTGTTCTTATAATAATTGAAATTTTAAGTAATGTTCCCAGCCATGTTTATTTTTAAACAAAAGTGTACCTTTAAAGTGACTGCAAATAAGTCCCTATAAGATAGTAAAATGTTTAAAACTATTTTACACTGGCTTGAAAATTTTTAAATATTTTAAATTTTAAACACAGGTGTGAGTAGTGTAATGTAATGTAATACTATATGGTTGGTTTTAGATTTGTAAGCGAATTATAACCATTTAATATATAATTATCTTCATTTCCTGCAGTAATTATCATAGAGTATTTTAGAAAATTACAAACGTATTTTTGTGTAAAAAATTGAGTGTTTTACTTTTTTACTAGTGTTTTTTATCTATTAAAATTTGCAACTTTTTATCACATAAACTGATGAATTAATACGTGAAATTAGATCTATTAACTTTTATAGATGTCAAATAAATGCTTTTTATTAAAATTGGACTAACTTCTATCGTCCAGAGAAAAGCATCTCTACGTTGCAGGCCTTGTAACACCAAGAGAAATGTCTACCCTCCCGTTCCCAGGATGTCACCCCATCACTAATTGATTCGTTCTTTCACACCCTCTTGCTATTCTCAACCCCGACAACCCCTCTTTTAGTACTTGGGAGCCATTATTCGAATCACCATGGCACTTCAATTCTGGTGACTTCCAATTTGACTCGTCGCCACATTCAACCGTGAACTAGTGTGTAAAACCACCCTTCCCCTCATTCCCACCCACCCTCAGACAATTGCATCCTCCTCCGTCTTTAGGATCCTACTCTTCATCTCACCCTTTGACCTTTCATGTCCTTTTCTTCTTGACGCCGTGAATATCACTCTCGCCTTTGTAAGAGAGGCCACGTGGTAACCCTATGTAGAACCAAATGATTCCCTCTACTTTGTCAGCTTTTCAATTGTCTACTTAGCTAATGGGGTGCAGGCGTTGTCTTACCGATATTTGGCTAGAGCTTACTAGCATCATTCATGGTCCATAACATACTTGTTTTAATGATTTTCTTCATCTAAAAAATAACATTATTTTATCTTGTTTTAATTATTTTAGAATGAGCATGGGAATAATAATAATAAGAAGAAATGTAATATCACCCAAAGTTTTTTAAATAACTTGTCATAGTATACAAACCAATTCTATACGATTATTGAGAACATTTTTTTTTTTTGTTAACAGTTAAATATTTGAGAAAATCACGGAATAAATTGAACTGAAAAATTATAAAACAAATTAAACAATTTTGTTCATGTTTAAATTTCGGCACATATTAATTAAATATCGCTTTTAGAGTGCAATTAGAAACAAAGCTGCTCGTACAAGATTTGGTTAAACTAGCTATATATACTCTATATCAATAAACATAATATTTACGGTGTATAATACATATGTGTCCATATATATCGCTTAGAATAGTTGAAACATTACCAAAGATTTGAAATATAGTTAAAAAAAAGTCACGCTAAAGTTATCTTAATGTTATTATTTACTTGAGTTCATCTACTTTCACTTAACCTAGTAATATAGATGTGGAAAATTAATGCTAAGCAAAGTACAAAAAGTATAATTATTGGTTATCTATTGACATGTGTAGCAAAAAAATACTTTATCAATACTGACTTACAGATGTTTGAGAATTTTTGTATTATAAAACAACACGTGATTTCCCACCTTGAATTAATGAATATTTTAAGGTTGATTTTGAAAATTTATTTCATTTATACACTTTTAAATTAACAAATATGTTCCAGTTAAGTTATTTTATTTGAATAGATCTGATTAACAGAAAAGGTGTTTTGTTTTATGCTATGTTCTGTACATAATAACTATTTTACAGAAGATAATTAATAGTTTACACATTTTAGCTACTATAAGAGGAAAAAAGAACGTCTCATTTTAATTCAATACTTATCCTTTATTTAAACTGCCAGAATAAATATTCAAACTGAAACATTAACTTAATGCAAAATGACTGAAAACATAACATTTTACATTTGTACAAATTAAAACATAAATAACTCAAAAAGCTCAATATTTTATTGATGTATCAGTCTAAAAAAGTTTCATATATTAAAAAAAAAATTTATACCTCTTTTATTTATTGATTCTATAATCCTTCATAGAAAATTATTTAGTTACAGAAAAAAACAAAAGATTTTTTCATGGATTTTTTTCCCTGTCATAAAACATTGCGTGCCTTACGTCAAGACGACAGCAAGGTTGTATTTTTAATTTTGACTGTACCTCAGTGTTCTAGTTGCTCCAAGCAGACATGCAAATTAATGCCATTAAGACGGGTTTATTCCCCCTTTACCCCCCTGTCTCTGACATGACCCCCTCTGTGGACGACATTGAACTGGGGACCTGCAGAATTACGAGCACGCTAGGGACGGAACTCACTATTGTCACGTAGTGCGAGGAGTATGGACTTCCTTCCGGTCCCCGTTACCATTCTGGGCTGCCCTCTTGTATAGTCTGGGGATAGTACACCTGTTCTTTGTTTTAAGAACAAGAATGGAGCTGGTTATTTCAATGTAAGGGTATGAAGGACCAGTTTAAAAGTCAGACTTAGTACGCCTCAAGTGCACTGCTATACTAAATGCAAGATGACACCTACCTAGATCAGAATGGAATGGGCCAGTTCCATAGTCAGACTTCGCACAACTCAAGTGCGGGGCTATACTAAATACAGGGCGACACCTACCTAGATCAGAATGGAATAGGCCAGTTTCATAGTCAGACTTAGAAGAGAAATAATCACTTTTATCAAAATTGGTTCCAACAATTTGGATTTTGATTTGTATCAAGGCGTTGATTAAGATTATAAATAAAATTTCTATTTTAATTTTCCCATTAAAATGACTTTTAGGATACTTTACAGTAGCGGAAATTTCAATATCTACCCAATTATTTGAGAAATAAATTAAAATTTCAAAATTGTAGTAATATTAAAAATAAGAAGCTTGTAATTGAAATATATCTTTAGAAAACCAATAGTTTCTTAAATATTGGCAAATATATTAATACAATTTTGTGAGCTTTAGTTTTACAGAAATAATACTTAAGTTTTAACGAAATAATTCTCTAATATAATAGAGTAAGTAACATTTTAGGGGAAACGTTTGTACAGCAATGATCTTTCCCTAACATTTTAAACTCAATAGTCAATATTTATATATTTTATTGGTAGAAATTTATAAATTAGTAAGTTAATATTAATGTGATAACCACAAGAGGTGCAACCCTTAATAGAATGTCAGAAATTCTAACTGGAAGTAGAAATTTTTTAATGAATTGTAAACACAATATCGATTTTATACTTAGTTAAAATATACAAAGGAGGATTTTCATTCATTAAAAATAAAATTATAAAATTTAAAACCGGTAGTCAAAAGAGTTTTACATAAGTATAGCGAAATTTTAACTTTGGCATGCTGGTGTGTACTATTTAGTAACACATATATTACGATTTTTGAGTAAATATCTCTATATCTATACAATAGAATGAGAAATTCCATGCGGAATTTCATACTATTTATTATATATATATATATATATATA
>CABFWB010009757.1:0-11703 GCA_902151455.1 Timema bartmani | reverse complement strand
CGACCATATTTTTGTAATTTATTATTTTGTTTAGTATATTTTGCTTTACTATTACAAACATTCTTGACATGCTATCACAGAAAGTAAAGACATGAATATAAAGATGTCTTCTACAAACATCAAATCCAAGTCATGGTTTTATATAATATTTATCAAATGTAGGTCGTATAGGTTTCAATCACTCAATATAAGTCTGGTAGTACAAACATAACTTGTTGCACTTACAGTGGAACAGCAATAGGATTAGAATATCAATATATTCTCCAATTACAGTTACATTACATGTTTCACTTATTTGTACAGCAGATACAATAAAGACACACTCAATGCTGTAGTTTTTCCTGAACTTTATTATTGTTGTGGTGACACAAATCAATCCTTCGTTATCCACTCCGCACGGCCACCAACAGGTTTCGTCCCCCAGACTAAGTGAGCGAGGCGTACGATCCACTCTCTGAATTCAACACGGCCATTCCCCAGTCTTGCTACAAGTCATCTCCTACTTATAGATACTTCTTTGTTCAATTTGGCTCTGAGATCCACTGTCTTAGTTCAACTGGCCTCCCAATGCGAGTGAGCTCTTCGTCCAAGTTACTTCTTACTGTGAATCACCAAGCTCTGACCCTCCATACCACACTGCTAAACCCTGAGCCAGCGTCATCTGGAGGTGATATCACTACATCTATAGCTAACATATTAGCTTGGTGCCAACCTAACCGACACTTTCTTTATCTAAGCTGAAGTTTCCAGTATTAGTTATAATTCGCATTCACTGAAATAACAATCCTGGCTCAATGCTAACTGCATTGCTATTTTCACACTAGAAGTAGATGAAAGTGAGTGAACTTTATCTGAGTGCTTTGTACGATATGTGTAAACCACCTTTCCTATCATTTCAGTTAACACACTCTACCAGCAAAACCTTAAACACAAATAGAATAGTGATATCGATAATATAGAATATAATAGTGATTCTGATTCAAAATAACTATTATCTTACCAATACTTTCTAAATGGTAGCTTGTATTTGGGTTATTACAGTATTTTAGTGATAAGTTATTGTTGTTTACATAAATGTTTGAGTAAAAACTGTAATGAGAAAAAAATATCTCTGCGCAGTTATCTTTATAGATATTACCTTTACAAAAATATCATGGGGATCAAGTTTGTGTAAGATTTTATTGTCTTTTACTTTGCACTTAAGAAACCCCATACATGCAGATATAACTAGAAAAGCTATTTTCATCGTCCTTTATTCAAGATGGTGGTAGTTTCTCTAGCACTAATTTGTGTGAACTTTGTATATTTTATTCTGCACATTTTTTAGAAACGATGTTGAAAAATTAATATCTATTGCAGTTTTTTTTGGGGCTAAGGCTATTTTATTCCTTATTTTTCCTGGACTATACGTTACTGATACTGTTGGCTTGTCCTATAACTATCCCGCACATGCGTGCATGCTGTTTTGCCACTACTAAATCGTAGGATGTCCATGTTAAAACTCATCAGCAGTAAATGCGGCCTAATGTACCATTTCATATTTGGTTTTTACCAGGTCGTGTGTGATGTGGTTACTTAGGCCACGACTAGATGTAGCTCTAGTCTATCATCAAGGAAAGCAATAATTATTTCTACCAATAAAAATGTGGTTTTCTTTACTCGAATATGATTGGTTTTGAATTAGATCTTTCTTATCACTGTAAAACATTATTTAACCTTAAAGTTTACTTAACTTAAAATATTTTCAAGGTGAAAATTTCACGATAACTGAAGGGTACCACGTGCTATAACCAAGTGATGTGTGCTGCTACAGCGAGTGACGTCAACCCGGATATTTAGTACTTAATTTTGTTTGTTTATGGTGTGCAGACAAATTCTTCGTCATAGTTTGTCCGCATCTCGTGAACTCTAAAAAGCCATATCCTCTTGTTAAACCTTATTTTGTAGCTCCAGTAAAGTTTCCCGGAAATAGTGGGGTACAGAGAGTAAATGAGATGGTAGAGGAAGCAAGGGTGAGATGGTAATAATAATGGTCATATAAAGAGGATGGAGAAGGAGAGAACACCAAAGAGAATGATGGAGATGAAGTATGTAGGGAAAATATCGCAAGTATAACAAGAAAGAGATGGGAGAAGCAGATAAAATAAAGTGTGCAAGTGAGAGGAGAAGAATGGAAACAATTAACGGTGGAAGAGGGGTTTAAGGATTGGCAAATATGGAGGCATTTTATTAAACTCACCCAGAAACATGATAAAAACAGTTGATGATGAAGATTATAATGATGAGTGGAGTTTATATTGCTAGTATTTACAGCCTGATCAGCTCTTAGTGTTAAGGTTATATTTTAAGTAAATAAATGACATATCAAGTGAGTATATTACTTTTAATTGAGTTAAATTACTAGGCATCAACATGATAGCCTATAATTATAATCAATTAACATTCGCATTAATACTACACAATACTTTTATAGTCCTAATTTTTCAGATGAATGACTCATCTTCCAATATTAATGCCTGGTTAAAATGATCATGCTATGTTTCGAATATGAATCTGAAAATCTTCTGATAAGAATCAAACTATGCGAGGACTACGTATATCACTTCCTGTTGCTGATCCTGAGCCAGATGTCTCCCTTGTGCAGACAAAATAATGGTGCTGTGATCCAGCCGAATTGGTAGCAAAGTCTTCTTGCTCACGCTTAGCTCGTACTTAGACAATAGCGCCACAACAGCCACCTTTACTCCCAACAGAGCAAACCTCATACCTGAAAACATAACCAGAGCTTTTTGACCTGGCTGCCATTCTGATACAAAGAGTGAAAACATTATGTCCTTAGTAAACTTAACTCAAACACAATTTGAACGAGCTTTACGACTCCTCCATATCTACCTCAGAGAAGGAAGGGGAAATAGACCAGTGACAGTGACGAGAACAGTGACAGGGATAGTGACAAAGACGGAGACAGTGAAGAGGACAGTGACAGGGATAGTGACGAAGACGGAGACAATTACGAGGACAATGAAAGATACGAGGACAGAAACACGGGAAGTGGGACTGAGACGGACGCAGGTGAGGTCTCAGTGGGGGGAATATAGGGAAAGGAGAAGGTTGTTTTTGTGGAATTACTGGTATACAACATTCTATGAGGAATAAGGAGATGCCAGGAAGTGGAAAACTCAAAGCCTTGTGAAATTGATATACCATTTCGGCTGACGGATCCGGAAGTTTACTGGGGTAACCCTGGTAATTCTGAGGGCTCATCATTCCAGCCGAATAATGAGAAAGATGAGGGGAAAGAAAGAGGACGCATGGGGGAACCCTGTGACTGCAGATCCCTCTGCTTGGAAACAAGAAGAGTAGGATTAGGTCTTGTAAGGGCCCTATGCGTCAAGATTGAGATAGGTGGCTCCTCTGCGGCCCCCGTGTACCATCGAGGCAATGGATATTGCCAGAGGGTAAGAAGTTATTTAGGTTAGTTAGTTGTAAGATTAGGATAAGATTAGAATAGGATAGGATAGGGAAGGGAGGGTAATAGGAATGGGTAGGCTAGGAGAAACAATTTCAGGGAATATAAGTAAGGAAGTGGTTCGCACTTACGTGTAGGTGGAGCACCAACTCCGGTAAGGGCAACTCCCCAGGTGGCGGATAGAGGGATGCTCACCTCTGCTGGGCGCACCACTGGACTGGGATGAGAATTCAGGTCTGATGGGGTAGCCAGCGGAGGAGAGTACTGGGGAAGTAATGTACCCAGGGTGGACCAACTGGTGAATGAAATTGTAACTCGGAGATAGGTACTATAGGAGCCAGAACCTGTTTAGATTGAATAAAATTGGATAATGTATAATAGTAGGAAATGTTCTGAAACTATGTAAGTAAGGCCTGGATTTAAAATTGTAAGATGCCAGTCCAAATTAGATTGGTAATAAAAAAATCTACCTACTATTGCAAGTTATAGCAGTTCTGCCACTTGAAGTGACTATGTAAATAGTATTTTTGATTCTATAAATCCTGGATTTAACCTGAGAAGATATCAGATATAACCGGAATNCACTTTTTTTTTTATAGCTAGCTGCCCTGGTCCAGTGACAACTAACCTAGTACAGCCTGGAACAGATCTTAAAGTTAATTATCGTTCATGAAACGTTCACTTGATGGGAAGAAACTAGCAAAGTAAATAAACAGGTCCAATGATGCTTGATTAATAAATAATACCGCAATGCCTTCTTCATTACTAAATTAAAAAAACAATATCTAGATCAAGGATAGCAATTTTCTGTAACGTGTCTGTGCTACCAACCTAAACACATCCTGGGCCCTTCCCCGAAAGGCAAGTAGCAGTATCGGGGTCTGGAAGCCTTGTTCTGTTCGTTGAAACGTTCGGGGTCGAACTTCCCCGGGTTGGGGTAGTATTTAGGGTCGTGATGCAGCGCGTACACCGGAATGACCACTTGCATCCCTTTCTCTAGTAGAGTCTTCGTGCCTGGGATCATGTAGGAGCTAGTGCAAGTCCTGAATACTGTCCCCCCCCACAGGATACATCCGCAAAGTTTCTATTGACAGGACACTAGGACATTACAACACTTTAATAATAATAGATGAGAAAAATAATAGTAACGTGTTACATTTTTTGTCTCACAAACAGTGTGCGAGTGTGACGTAATCCAAACAGATATCGTCATTTGTCCTACATTATCAGTCACGTGCACATGTAATATTGTTTTTGTTTTTAAATGTATTATGCCATATAAATTTTAACACTTTATTTATAATAAATGAGAACAATAATACAAGAGAAAGCTTAAATGTTAAAGTTTGAACAATTCGGAACGCTCTTTTTCACTATTGTAATTAGAACTATCTAATTATCCAATCTTCATATGGGATGTGTTTCATAAAACGACCATGCTTTCACCCCTGATTAACTTTAGTCAAAAATCTATAACACTATTATGATTACTGTTTATGACCCAGCTTCCTCATAGTTTAGAAGCTATACGAGCTGTAGCTCTGTACGGGCTAAAAAGTCGTTCTAGAACCACAATTCTTTCTCAAGATTGCCGTAATTTCTAATTTATATCTATGTCTCGTAAAAAATGGTGAACGTAAATTTGAATTAGCCTTTATGTAAACTGGACCGTCTAACAATGTGCATGCGAAATTTAAGCACAATTAGTGAAGTGGTTTTTGAATGAAAGAGATATCAACTTATTGTATATGTTAGAAGGACTGTATTTCAAAACCAGATAATATTAACAACAAATTCTAGCCCACCAGACAGGACCTTATCCAAGTATTCCATTTTCTGCACTGCCCCATGCGTTATCTCTCCACCAAACTCTTTGAGGACCTCGTTGATCTCCTCAATTAGTGTCTGTTGAATATCCGGGTTGATGGCCAGCTCATGGAGGCAGAACCCAATTGTTGTAGACATGGTGTCATAACCAGCCAGGAACATCTCCAGACAGTGGAACACCAACTGTTCATACATTTTGTCTGTAAGATAAACATCTGGTAAATTGTTTCCAAAAAAACAAATATTTTCAAATTACAAGACTAAATATATGTATGTAGAAATGATTGAAGTTTACATTATCTAAGCATTTGGAGGCTTCTTTTATTAAATTTATTAGTTACTTTAAAAAAATATAAAGTTTATGCTAAATATTTTTAAATGATTAACATAGCTATTTTAATCTACTTACCAATGCCAAAATATCCCTTGGTAGCCATCTGTGGGCAAGAATCTTCAAGAAGCTCATCATTCACAATCCTGCCTCTTTTCCTTGACTGAATCAGAAATTGCACGAAATCATTCCTGAACCAACCGTTCTTCTCACGGTGTTTAATTCTTTCAGTCACAACTTTCTCAATATATCTTATCGGCTGACATTTACAATTCAGAGCCCTGTTTATAATTGGGAAAAAGGAAGCTATAATTTTAACGACGAAAGACCCTCCATTTAGCTCTTTCACTATACTACGCCCCATCAGTCGAAGCTCTGAGTTGGGGTTTTTCATACCATTTATTCTTTGTCCAAAAGCGAAAGAGCACAACACGTCTGTTGTGAAATCATATGCCAGAACATTAATTTTGAGATCGTCAGAGTCAAAAACTCTTTCTTGAAGGAAGTCCATCATATCCTTGGCGGACTCGGTGAAAATAGTAAACATTGCCTTGATCTTACTGGGAGTGAGTGTTGGCGAAATACTTTGACGTATTTTTTTCCATTTAGAACCATCACTCAAGAATAAAATTTTACTCAGAATGCCACTTCCTTTCTCGGTATCTCTGAAACGATTATTAAAATGTTCAAAATCTTTTATCAACACGTTTTTCACCAATTCGATATCACGGATTATAAATATTGGTCTTGTTAAATGGAAAAGTCCCCCAAATGTATGCCCTTCCAACTTATCATATATTTTCTTATATATAATGTTAGTTGAGAGACGCCCCAGTATTAATTCTCCTATCTTGCCACAAGGGAAGGATGGTAAAACGTAGGGAACTCCTCTCAGTTTCCAGAATTTAAATTTGATAGAAAACCACCATCTAATCGCTCCATATATGATTGCTATGAGTATAGCAACCTCCCAGGATGTAGACTGCAATACCATACCCATGTCGTGAACTCTGTAACATTAAAAGACTGAATAAGTTCATTTATCATTAACATTCTCAAAAAAAACCCTGTAACATCATACCCACACTAGCAACATTAATAAATATATGATCTTAAGATGGGTCTTCGCTCAGGTATTGAGAATAAATAATGAGTAGAGGAGATCATAAGATAATTTCTGCCAACATGTAAGCTTATTATATTCTCTGATCGTCTCGTTTAACCTGAAGTTATTTCACTCCGCACCATATTCAATTTAAGAGGCTAGGCGGCTGCGATATTGCCCGAAGAAGCATGATACTTTCTGACTGATATTATTGTTTATTTACGACTATTAATTTAATGGTTTGATAATCATTCAAATAGGTGGAGTTATGTAAAAAAAGTGTTGAGTCAAAACTCACTACAATTAAACATTTTTAATCAATAATTTTTAGAAGTCGTAGTAACCGCCTATTACCATTCGATTTCTCAGAACCTACGCTATTAATTATTTGAGCTTGAGAAACTTAACTCACATTACCTAGTACAACTTTTATAAATAAAAATTTCAGAGGTGAATATTGTTCAAACTATCCCGATGTGTGGGGATACATTAAACATGGCAAGGAGATAATTTGGAAACATGGAAGAAATTATAGCAATTTATTCAAACATTGTACTAATTTTTTTACATAGCCAAAAACGAAATTTGAAAGGCTTACAACGTATGCTTGGAATGTAAAGCATTTAAACCTTAACAAATTTCACTGACAACTAACGTAGGTCCATAAACTTTGTTAAAACTTTCACTTTAAATCGGTTCTTTCCTCTCCTGACTGATATAAAAAGAATAAATATTTTTGCAAATGTCTTCGAACACGACAACAGCCTCACCCTCTACTTGTACCGTGTGGTGCAACACGACGCCCTACACGACACCACCACCCCAGAACAACTCAATATTCACCACTTTTGAATAGGGCTCGGTGGACTACCTGGCGCCAACAAAACAAAAAACACGAGTCTTAAAGACAGCAAACTTTCACTCATTACGTCAATTTCCAAGTAACGGTGTTAACAATCTTAGAAAACGCTTTCTTCGAGCAAGGACAGTAATTACGTCACCCGCACGCAGTTATAACTCCTCTTTACCCCCGTAAAGTGCTATCCAGGGGAGTTTCACGCATGTGCAGCTAACGCCAAGAAAATAAATAAAAGAACCTTGAATGGTTGAACTATGACATGTGTAAACACGTGTGTCTATTCTTTCTTCCGCTCTACATTCCAAACCCTCCCCTCAAGAAAAAGTTATAAAACACCCAGTATCGCGTTGTGATTACACTATTGGAAGGCAGCTCACCTAGAAGATGGAAAATCTAGTCATGTAAGCAAATTTAGTATTTCGGCTTAAAATCCTAAAAAAACATTTTCGAAATTCACTTTAGGGTGTGTAAATATATCCTCAATCCTTGAAAGAGTTTTTTTTAGCTTGCTGCACAATTCACTTATTAGCTTGTACCCAGGACCATTATTTTTATTCTACGTTTTTCTGGATAGATATTCAGATAGTTAAACGGAATTTATTATAGTTGGAATGTTGAATTTATATCTAAAAAAAAGAGGAAGTGTATGAGGGTGACCGTTTGTTACCTTGTTGTTCATTTCATTCCAGGATGGTTTCATAACCAGGGTTTACTATCGTTGATTATAAAAGTAACTAATTAACACCACGCTATGATATTTCTTGTGTCGTAGTTCTGTTATTTGTGGACTGAAAGTTCAATCAAATATGTTGGTAAGCTTCTATTAGGATCCCTTTATACTAGGAAACTCCAAGGAAATTGGTTTCATTAAATCGATTTCAGGTGAAACAGCAATCGATTTCCCGAGGCGTTGCAGCGCTTGTGAAATGTTTCAGTGAATGTATCAAGTCTTGATAATGTATTTCTTTTCTTTTGCTGTTGCTAAAGAAGAAAATATTAAGAAACAGACAAATGAGTATACACCCTATGTTATCATCACGTAAGGACAATGGTTTATATTATACATTATTTAACGACCTGGGCGCAGACGAAAATAAATTATTCAGCTATCATTTATCACACCAATGTATCAATCACATCGATATTTTCCTATTAATATCAAGATTTAACGCTAGGCCACTGTTTTCTATGGACTTTCGAAGAATATAAGAAAATAATTAGTTTAAATATAAATAATAATTGGAATTTGATTTCAAGAAACAAATTTTCTCGGAGTTTCCTAGTATAGAGGCAGGCTAACGCTCCTTAACTATTTAACCCTGTATAGATTGATATGTCTTAGAACATTTAGGAAGAGAGGCGAATTCACATTGTAACATTGTTGGTTTACTTTTGTGCAATACTTGGAGATATATTTATTGGGCTGAGGTGGATCTCTGTTATAGGGATTACAAGAGTAAAAGTCTAGTCAGTGTGCACTTACTGTGCGTGTTTAATTTTGTAGAGATATTATGACATTCTCGCTTGGCTGGTGTGAACTTAGCGTAGTTGTTTATAGTACACTAGTAAACATATTTTGTGTGTATTGAGGATGATGCGTACTAACGTAATGCATCCTGGTCTGTTATTTAAATTTAATTAAGTTTTTGTAAATTGTATTTTCTGGTTACTATACCGCAATGTTCCGCGACTCTGGGCATTTCAATTTTAAACCAATGCCTCGCCAGCCTTTCCCAACACATATACTTTTGAAATATCCGTCTTGTTAAGGTGTTTGCCTTTAAGTGAGTTGTGTATCCCAATATAATATTGTTTATATGCCCTATAACTTGCGCCTACTAGTTATTTAATTTATATTCACTATTTTGACACACGGGAAGGCACTTCTTCCCCTTAACTTCAACAGCTCATTATCTCATTGTATACCTTGTTATAAAGTATTTTTAAGTATGAACATTTTATTATATTAAAAGAACATAGTCAGAGTTTCGTCTTTATGCTTACCTTGTTCGCTCATAAAAAATTGCCTTCATTTTATAAATACTGTTTAAACCTTAAACTACTTCGACTGTGGACTAAGAGGTATAATATCTATGATATTTAGGGACATTGAGTGTTGACAGGAACAACGTTTACTCAGGTCATGCTGCCCTAAATTCACTTATTTATTTTTTTACCGGCTGCCAGCTTAAGAGTATTGTTTCTTTTTGACTAGGCTGTGCCATCCGCGTAAATACTCTAGGGTAGAGTAAAGTAATTCCTTGGCACCAAATAAATTTGATTTCGTACACAAACGCCAGGTTAATTATTTTCAAAATGATACCAATCTAGTATAGCTTTGTGTGTGTGAGGAAATTTGACTACCAAGAAATCACCTTCCTTCACTTCTTCAACATCACTTTTATTGTAACTCTCTTTAGAAGACCGTGATGAACCAAAATGAGAGTCCTCTGACTCTTCACACAAGTCATCATTGTCTTCTTCACTAGAAGATGACGATGACAACATACGAATTTTCCTCTTCGCAATGTTACCACCATTATTATTTTTCCAGCTCCATATTCTCAGCAGTGTCGGTAGCTATCATGCACCGACGTCATTTCATACCACGGGTTAACTGTAGCCTGGGTGTTCCCTGGGAAATGAGCCTAAAATCTTATTGCAAGAGAGCATCCATCACTGAAGAGCTTGTTCAGCAATCGCGGCAGATCTTGGTCTACAAGTCAATGGACTTTTTTGGCTGCTTGGGTGCTGGGTCCAGGGGTGTTTTAGTTCCTCTACATACACTACAAAAGACAAGAAGTCCTAATCAGAGAGGATGTCCTTGTAAAAGGGTACCATGTCCGCAACCCAAAAACGCTATTTTATACTTTCTGGGTTTGCTTCTTGGTTCCAGGCAGAACTGCATAATTTTGGAAGTGCGTTTACGTTTAGTGCTACTTTTGAATTTGAGTTCATCCAAGTGTTGACAGTCGTACTGAAGAATTTTTTAAATGAACCTAATACACAATGATCTAATGGCTTTAATTTGTAGGACGTGTGTCGCTAAAGCATAATCACTACAATACAATTTTCCTTGTAAGACTCCAAGCTCTGAACACTCAAGTGTGACCCATTTTTGTCCATGATCAGCAAAATGGGGCTCTCCCTAGTGCACAATACACTGTCTTTAAAGAAACTAAAGGAATTTCCAAGGTTTTCTGACGCTGTTAAACCCAATTTGTGCACTAGGTCAAGAGCACCAATTGGAGCCCCAAACATCATGCGACTTTTATCGTAGTGCACCTGAGGGAAAGGCCTACACTGGAGGAAGTGCGTTGTCATTGGTGCAGACTATCTCTACCTGCGTGAGAAGATCCCCCACACTTCCGATAAGTGACATTCCCCACCTATTTGCAACCCTTCTGCCGAAAAATATTTCAGTCTGAGGATCTGTAGTCAATCCAGTTTAGCCTATATTGTGTATTCTATTTGATCGAAAATTGTGCCTCTTCCCACTGTATATCTGTTGAAATAGGTCATCCTCACCAAACATCTCACCTCTGGTGTGAGTATGAAAAGGCAAGGTTACCTGTACTAAAAGCTGAGAACCATTCATTGGCAGCTTCTTCCTTCTCACCCCAAGTTGTTGGCACTGGTAAACTGTTCTTTTTCTCACATTGATACGCCAATTTTATTTTTGAGTTTGGAGCTAGCCCCTAAAACATGCCCGGACCCTCCAAGCAATAATCAGAAAATTATTTCTCCATTGACTTTTGATATTAGTGTTGTATAACAATGGTGCGTTCAACACAGTTGTGGGTTCTTATTTGGGTTGTAGTATCGTCTCTCTGCCACAGTATGAGGATATAGTAATGGGGTGAAAAGATACGGAAGACAAGAATATCCGCTGTCTCTCAAAAGTAATCACTGACGCATTAATTCCTTTTCAAATAGTGCACGAGGGCCGCTTGCTTCGAATATCGTGGCATCATGGAAGCTTCCACTCCTTCTGCAGACGATCTCCACTATACATATATTGGCTCCTGCAGCCAACTAAAACAAATAAAAAAACCTTGCTCTGCAAAATGTATATTATATCAACACTACCACATTATGTTTTTGCAATAATT
>CABFWB010009755.1:0-11704 GCA_902151455.1 Timema bartmani | reverse complement strand
TTTCTCGAGAGGTTCATCTTGTTCAACGATACACCAATAGGGCACAGCATACAGCACCACAGCACTTTTTTGAATCAAAATAAAACTGTACCACTTTATAAAGTTTAGAACCATATGATGCTGAAAAATGAAAGGATAATTATTCTCAATCATATTTACTCGGTTTATACTTTGTCTGCAGATTAAAAAAAAACAACACTAAACCAAGAATATACGATCATGCAAAAATTATTTAAGCAAAGCTGCATAAAAATATTTAACTTTTTACTGGCGTTAAATTATACTAATCGATAGAGAAATGTGTTTATTATAATACAATGAAAACCGTTTTAGCCCAAGTCTTCCCACATTTCAATGACTAGCCCAGTTTGTTTTATGTAGTGATCTTTAAATTATTTTTTAAACATAAATTTAAGTTGGCTGGGTGGATATGAATAAACTATAAACCATGTAAGTGAATTGATCTATACAATTGTACAAATCTGATTAAAATATGTATAATAATTTTCTTAGTAATCGTGTACAGAGAAATAGTCTTAGAAACCGGCCGCGCTCATCTCTCATGGTGATCCATCCCCTTAATAATGATGATAATGACCATGCTTAACACCGTCCAGTGCTCCTACAGTACAAGTACAAGTTAAGTACAAGTTGACAATCTGTACTATGAAACACGAATCTAGCATTATGTTGTAGAGCCTAAACAGAAATAATCCCTACATTTCTTTTCCACACTATGTAAAATGATTTGGAATTGTGGGAATTAAAGAATTTAGTTTATTAATGAAATAACGAATATGATTAATAATATCAAAGACTCTCCATTTGAAATGCTTAGCTCTCACTATTTATTGTTTCAAATTTAAACTCAATGGCCAGATGCATGAGTGATTGGTGTTCAACGACGATCAAATAATAATGGTTCCAAGAACTAACAAGCAAACAATGTAAAGTGTCACCAAGTATATCACTAAAACGAATAGGACGGGATGTATCAAGGCAAGACACTAAGATCGAAATAACAAGTTTAATGTCAATTCTTCTTTTTTAATTTTATCTTTATTATTTTAATTGTATTGACAGGATGTGGGAGGGTCAAGAAAAAAAGAGAAGGCCAACGTCTCAGTATATATATATTTTTTATATTCTTCTTTCATTGAATGATTGTCATGGGTTATTAGTTAGTACTTCGTGTGTCATTAGTTCCATTTAAAACATTTGACAACCGGAAATAGAAAGAGACCACTGGTTTGGGGGGGAGGCGAGGGACAAGGAATAAGAAGAGGGAGAGGGCGTGCGAGGAAACACGCAAACAATGGGAGCACACAATATAATATATTATTGTTAGATACAGAGGTCAACAAAATAAGAAGAAACAAATGAGCTGTGGTTGAACAACGGCCTGAGACGACAGGAACCGTAACAGGTAATGGGCACGCAGACAAAGGCGTAAGCTTCATATTGTCTGGTTTTTCCAGTAAAGCGCTATAACTTGAATCTGGAGCAAGTTTAATATAGCTGTTATTCTGAAATGGATTCCAATTCTACCAAAATATGCACTCATATATCTTCTTTAAGTTGTATATTACTATGAGGAAAGCCCATAAAAAGGAATATATTTAACATTATAAGTTCAGTTCCTAGACCTGACTTTTATTTGAGATGCTTTATGGATGCTTAATTGATGCCTATAATCTAATTATTTTATTTCCAGGTAAAAATTGACTAATTTCGTATACATCTCTCTCATTCCTTTCGTCACATTAATCACGTATTTACACAACACTAGTGATATAGCGGAATAAAATTACAAATAAACCTTAAAACTTTTTTTTGAGGGTTGGAGAGTAGTATGCTATCAAGATCTTAATTTAAAGGCGGTATCAAGATGAATATCTATCCTAAGAACACTAATTCACCTGTAGTTAGAAATAATAATCTTATTGTAAATGGTTTCACTTGGTCGAAGCTCCAACCCTTTGGAACACTAACTCCTGATTCTAGCAACCAACAACCAAGTTTATTAGTTTAATTCTAAGCCCACACAAATATGGGCGTAGGGATAAATGGGGAGGGAGTAAATCGTAGACCTATGGCATGATATTAAGGTCCATATTAAAGAAATTCACTAAGTGGACACTAGCGTGGGTTTGCTTGCGTCATCATAGGTTAAAAGGTGTCGCGATAATGTGCTTGGGACCACACTATTGGTCCCCTAAGCATTCACTAACGTTCTTGCATACCGCTCTAAGACTAACAACTAAACCCTAAGCAATAAAAATATTTTTAGTTCAAACCGTGCTGGTGAAAATTTATTTGTGAAGAAGAGGGGGGGGGTAAGAAATTTACCCACCTTGGTGGCTTAGTTAACTAACGCGCTAGTCATGTTGAGCTAGACTGCTGAGGACGGGGAGATCGATGTTCGAATCTCGGTCGGGTGTAATGGGAGGTTATTTCCCTAAATGGTTGTTCATTCTCCCTCCACGCAAATGCGGGTTCAATTCCTTTAAATGCAACCTTCCCAATTTCTAATCCATTAGCGTCACTAGTACTTAAGCGAATAATACGAACGGGTAATAAGACGCGGTCCTAAATAAAATAAAATAAATATTCTTAGGGACTTATACCCTCCTCTCCACCTGTTAATATTAGAAAACTGGATTCTCCTAGAAGCTATATGTAGTATTCCTAGTTAGAGAATTTTTGTGTTCTTCGCTTGATTTTCTTTTTCCTCGCGAAAACTAAATGGCTTTTAAAGATATTTGAAGTGGTCTTCAGAGAACAAATTTTTAAAATTGGATGCCCCTAGAAGATATTTAGAGTGTTCCTGGCCTGGATTTTTTTTACTTGCTCATATCAAGAGAAAAACATTGTGATCGTGGAAAAAAATGATTTCGAGAATATGACAAATTTATTATTTTTATGTGAACACTAAACCCAAAAAGTGGGTTTTAAAATGTGTTGTCCCCATATCTATATGTTTGAATGACTGTATGTCCCTGACCCTAGATTAAAAACGGTTTGAAGGATGTTGTTCAAACTTGATATTTAGATTTTATATTGATATATGAACAAATTTTTTTTTTTACAATAAACCTCCAATCAAGATAGCTTACTGAATTTTTTTTGAATATTGGCTTTAACGATTTTCTTTTAAATTTCATATCTAAGATTTGTTTGAAATGAAAAATACCACAATTTAATTGCTTTTAGGGAAAAAAATGCGTTGAAGGGTAGTTTATTTATGTTTCAAAAACTCGAAATAGTTTACAAATACTTAAAACGTTTTGGTTCTAACATTACAAAAAACATCTTATATTTCTTTTTGGTGTAAAAATTCATTTATGGGTAGTTTACTAATAACTGATTTTTCAAAAAACCTGAAATATTAAAAAACTGGGCCTAAGGATTTAGTTACAAATGGGTATCTTTGACTTTACAATTTACACTGTATATTTGTGTTCAGGGTAAAAACACATTTATGATTATTCTACTGATGACTGATGTAAAAAACTGGAAATATTATTAAAATACCTCCAGAGATTTATTCCTAAATGGGTATTTTGGGAGTGTTCGATATGGCAAAAAGCATTGAATACTTTGATTTGGATGTATATTCGATAAAAGGTCTTTTACTAAGGAGTGTTTTTTTGAAAATTCTAATTATTTTGAAAATCTTAATAATTATTTTATGGGTAGTGTACTAATGATTCGTTTTTACTTTCTCGCTATCTTATAGGTAAATAAATTATTGTGATCGTCAAAAAAATCCAACTCGATATTTTGATGAATCTCGATGTTTTATGACCCCCCGAATAGGAAAAAGTGGATTTTGAATTTCCGTCTGTCTGTCTGTACCTCCGACTAGAGCCTAAACTATTTTACCAATCAGGCTAAGACTTGGTATCTAGGGTTTTCATAGGGTTGCACCTAGGTATTTTTGGAATTGAATATCTAACCCTAAGATTAAGGGTAGTTTACTAAACGGCAAAAAGAAAAAAAGTCAATTTTCTCAAACATTTTAAAATATTTATAAATATTATAAACAAAATACCTACTCTTAATATTTCACCAAAATAACTTTAAGGGCTCCAGTTTGATGCATAAATTCTCACTTTTTATCATATCTCCGAAACTAATTGAGATATGAAATTACTTATCGTTGTAAATATGTAGAGCTATTTATAATAAAAATATTTTACTCTCAACAAATTTTTATAAAACAATAAATTTCAAGCTATTCGCAAATATATACATTTTTTAACTTTTTGAACACTAAAGTTAAAGTATTGCGACCGTAGAAAAAATCTAACCTGAAATATCGATGGATACCAACGTCTTATGACCCCCTGAACCCTAAAAAGTGGTCTTGACAATGCCGTCTGTCTGTTTGTTTTTAACCCCAAAATTAAGAGTGGTTTAGTAAAAAGCGGAAAAAAAAACAATCGATTTTCTCAAAATGGGCTCTAACGATTTTAATTAAAAATCGTATCTAGGCGTTGATTAAAATTATAAATAAACTGGCTATTTTAATTTTCCCATGAAAATGACTTTAAGGGTACTTTACAGAAGCTAAAATTTATGTATCTCTGCAACTATTTGAGATACTAAATTACTAATCATTGAGAAATTTTAGTACTATTTATAATAAAAAAATTTAGCTCAAAATATATTTTTATGAAACCAACAGTTTCTGAGATATTAGCAGATATGTTATTACAATCTTGTGAGCTTTAGTTGTAAAGAAATACTACTCAAGTTTTAACGCAATAAATTCTCTAATGCCATAAAGTAAGAATGAGTAAGTCTCTCAAAAAGTGTATGTTCTCTTTCTTTCAACCTCTTAGGAAAAATGTTTGTACAAAAATGATTTATCTAAATCATTTTAGTTTCAATAGTCAATATTTACCTATTTTATTGGTCAAAATTAATAAATGAGGAATTTAATAGCAATGCAATTACCTTAGATGTAGAATCCCTAGTAAAATGTCGAAAATTTTAAACTGGAAGTTGCATTTTAATACGAAGTGTGAACTCATGGGGACCTGATATCAATATTTTTATTTTCTCGCTACCTTACAGTTTTGTGATCGTCAAATACACGGAACTCAATATTTTGATGGATGTCGACCTCTCATGACCCCCCGAACCTTAAAAAGTTGTTTTTGCAATGTCTTCTGCCTGTCTGTAGTCTGTACCTTGATCTAGAACCTAAACTGTTTTAGCGATTGGGCTAAAACTTGGTATATAGGTTTTCATAGGTTTACCCGAGGAATTTTTGAAATTAGTTATCCAACCCTAAAATTAAGGGTTGTTTCCTTAAAGGCGGAAAGAGAAAAAATCTATTTTATCAAAATTTGATTCAATGATTTTAATTGGATTTCATTTCTAAGCTTTGATAAATATTACAAACCAAATGGATACTCTCAACTTTTCGTCAATATGACTTTAAGCGTTCGGGTTTGATGCGTAAATTCTAATTTTTAATTTTATCTCCGTAAGTCTTTGAGATATGAAATTACTTATCATTGCATACATGTGGANAATCTATTTTATCAAAATTTGATTCAATGATTTTAATTGGATTTCATTTCTAAGCTTTGATAAATATTACAAACCAAATGGATACTCTCAACTTTTCGTCAATATGACTTTAAGCGTTCGGGTTTGATGCGTAAATTCTAATTTTTAATTTTATCTCCGTAAGTCTTTGAGATATGAAATTACTTATCATTGCATACATGTGGATCTATTTATAATAAATATATTTTTATAAAAGCAAAAGTTTTCAAGCTCTACACAATTCTATATTTCTTATAACTTTGCCAACACTTTAAGGTAAAGTATTACGACCGTAAAAAAAAAAAAAATCCAGCCCAAGATGTTGATGGATGTCGACGTTTCATGACCCCCAAACCCTAAAAAGTTGTTTTTGCAACGCCGTCTGTCTAACCCTAAAATTAATAGCAGTTTACTAAAGGGAGAAAAGAGAAAAATTCCATTTTCTCAAAATCGGCTATAACAATTCTATCTCTCTCATTTTAGACACAATAGTTAATAATTACCTATTTAATTGGTCAAAATTTATAAAAGAGAAATTTAATAGCAATGCAATAACAATTAGATATCCCCTAGTAAAATGACGAAAATGTTAAACGGAAGTCAAAATTTTAGTACGAAGTGTTGACATTTGGGGACCCAATATATATATTTTGTATTAATCCAAATACACAAATAAAGACGTTAATTCTTTAAAAATAAAATTATGAAATTTAAAAGCATAAATGAAAAATGTTTTACTTATGTCTAACGTAATCTGTTCTCGGGTTTGCTAATGTATATAATATTATGAATTTTGAGTAAATTTCTCCATTTCTAAAAAATAGAGCAAGAAAGTTCTTGCGTTCGTCTGTACCATTTATCAATTTCAATATTTAAAAAAATGACTTTAGCGATTAGCTACAAAACTGGTATCGGGGGAATATCTCACAATTCAATAGTAATGCATCTTTATTTAACTAAAATAGCTTAATTAAGGGGTAGTTTAATCACAGCAAATTATAGAAAATTATAATGTTTCGGAATTGGACGTTTAAGACTGATTTCAAAATGGAAATTAATGAATATTTTTTATGAAAAATAATATTACGTTTTTATTTTTACTAATAACATAAATTTTAAGATTTTTTACAAATAGTTCATTTTTGAAAATTTGAATTTTTATTATTATATAAAAACATTTTGAATTAAAATTAATATATAAAGAGTGAGTATTGTGATCAACAAGTTGATGTGTTGGTTTTTATGAGTAAAACTTATGTAAAGGCTCGATTACTAAAAACCTATTTTTGAAAATTTTCTTTGAAAATATAATACACAATATGAAAAGTGTTTTCGATTGTATCGTAACATTTAGTCTAGATGCCTTATGAAGATATTGAAAGTGGTCTTCCTCCAACACATTTTTAAGAAATGAACACACTTAGAAGCTATTATTGGAGTGGTCCTCATTTGTATTAAAAAATAAATCATATGCATATAGAAGCTATTTTTAGTGGCTCCTTAAGGGTAATTCTTTTAAAAATCGAATGCCTTTAGAAGTTATTTAGAATTATATGTGCCTTGAATTTTTTTGGAAATTTAGTGCCTTTAGAAGCTCTCTGGAGTGGTACCATCATGGGAAATTTTTTAAGCGTTAATGCCACTCTAAGTAATTTTAAATTTGATACAAGTTCATCTTTTAGTTTCATATTAAAAACTCATGAAAATTTCGGAGTGTGTGGAAGGGGGGGGGGATCAGAAACTCTCGAATCCCGCCTTCCTGCGCCAATACACTTACATGATTGATTTTGATTAAATAATAATATTTAACTACAGTTTAATACTAGTCTCGCAAGGTAAATTACATACAACATTCATATTATTTAGTCCTTCGGTAAATATTAGAAGTAGATGCTTAAGTAGTTAATAAGTTTTAAATAATGTAAAATTTAATTGAATCGCTCATATTAGAATGGGCTCTATTCCAAAAATTAAAAAAATGAGATATTGCCATACCTGAGTTAATAAAACGTAAGCGCACGTTTCTGTATTGAAAGGGATTCATTCCAACTAATCATATGGGAATAGTGGAACTGCAAATTCAGATGGCAGTTCAGAAATGGCTTTATTCCAATGTTGCAAAAATGTGCTTGGTATTATTATAAATGATTGCACAATATGTGATTTTATTTAGTGTTTTTTTTTTAGTAATGATATGCATCTCTCAATGTTCAGCCCGTAGACTATAAATCACGTAACAGTGATGGTTAATGATAGTTAAAAGATTGTAAATAATAAGCTCTAATATGTAATACTGTTTTGTTTAATCATTAATAACAATGAAATAAAATTATTAGTTTTTCAAAGTTCTGCAATGAGAAAATTAGTTGTATACTCCTTTGGAAAATTTCATTCTTTACGTTAAACCTAAAATAACTTTGATCATATTAAAAAAAAGCATTATTTCATAAATAAAATTAAGAAAGAGCAATATTCCATATTTTATATTTTATATATGTTTTATGATAAAAGAGATACACTATCCAAAGAAACACATGTTCTATAACAACATCTCACTTGCTGTAGTCTTATTTATTGTGGCATTAGAAATTCATTTTATGTTTCTACTAACGATATAAAAAGAACATTCTCTCCTAAAAAAACGTGGGTTTTGGAGTAATGTCCTTTCTAAAATGAGCGATTCAATTAGTATTTGCCAGGGCAGTTCAATGACCAGCCCTGCAAAACACTCACGTTTTATGAATTTAATTATAACTACACCGTATCAATGTTTTATAAATTTGTATTGAGTTTTTTAATTAATCCACACATACATATTATTTTCAATTAAAGACACATTCAAGTTTTAAGTATTTGGTTTAGGAATAGATACATACATTCTAATAAAAATGGTTTTTAATCAAATATACATAGCATATGATTAGCTTACACTTCCTCATAGAATTTAAACTATAGGTTTTAATGTAACAATAAAAATTGCAATGAAGTGAATCCAGTATGAACAAATTTGGATGCAGCTAAATTTAAACTCTTAAAAAATAAATATTTACTTTCTAATGTCTTGTAAACTTACAGATTGTTTCATAGTGCACCGCTGTAATACGATATGATAATTATTTATCTATGAATTGGTTTGATGATATTTTGATATACACTTAACTACGCTTCCATTTGTTAGTATAATTATACCAATATTAACGATATTCTTTAAATTGAAAAATGAAACCCGAATTAGAAAATCAATGCCCGGGGACTAAGCATAGTAGACCAATGCTCTAACCACTATGCTATCAAGGAGTAGTCCCCTGCCCAAGGTCATTCTTCAATCAAATTTTAAGGCAGAGTCTGTGATGCACTTGCGGAAATCGTCAGCTACAAATGTGTGATCAATTAAGATCCCGAGCTATCAGATAACGCAACCACCTGCAACTCAGGAGGGTTTTATGCTGCCAATATTACAATGCCGGGAGGGGGGCGGGTGGGCGGAACGGTACGAAAGTGCATTTCATAATGAATTAAATAGCCAAACTATTAAATGTGTTTAATTGTGTTTAGAGCATCATCTAAATATTATTTTTTTTAAATTAATGTTACAAATATTTTTTCTGTATTCTCATTGCCATCCAAAATCATGCTGCTATGAAGACTAAACCCTAAGTCTAACCAAAACAAATTGTTACTAAGTTGCTAAGTTACGCTAACACGAGATCATAATTACAAATGGATACCCCCCAAATGTTGACACTAATCAAAAACCTAATGTTTTCTTAGGAAATGTACATTGATCTTAAAATGTTTGACCTATTATTATACATATTTTTAATATCTAGGTTAGGTCACCATATTTCACACCATATTTTCAAGAAAGTCCTAAGCTATTTTGAATGCTACACGCAACACATTTTTGATCCGTTATTTATCACTTTTTTAAATATGTTTTTAAGAAAACCACACTAATAGTTCCAACAAGTTTACTCCTTTCACAATCATGAACAATATAGATGTTAGGACTCCTAATTGATTAAATGTTTGCCTGTGCCTGGTATAGTAAATACAATTTACCAGTTACTTTTGCTATCGAAGAAGGTGTTTATGTATCTGAACTTAAACTAATCGACCAACTCTATATTTTGCTGACTCTGAATGCATTTGACGGTGTTGTTCTCTTTTATGTGATTGCATTTCCACATTTGAATTGGCAAGTTTTTTCTTCTGTGAAGTTTGAAAATTGTTTGTTTTCATGTATTTTAATGGAAGTAATTTAGACAAATTAAAAATGATGTAATGTTTATTTATATATACATAAATAGATACACATTTTAACATATATTTATATGTGCGCTTATATAAATACAAACATATATATGTATATTACACACATATAAAATAATATATATATATATATATAGATTACACACATATAACATAATATATATGTATATATAAATATATATATATATATATATAAATATAGAGAGAAAGAGAGTGTAAATTATGAGTATGAATACATTCAAAAAATTATGTATATATAAGTGTTTAACTATATATATATATATATTTATAGTTTATTATTATATATACATATATAAAATTATTGGTGAAAATACATTTATAATATTGTAACAAGATTAGTGTCTGACAGTGGGACCAGTGCGCTTATTATTGTCCACCCTAACTTCACACTCTGTTCTATCTCCCTCCTTGTTTAGCAGGTATGCAGCAGCAGTGTCGCTTGACTAAGATAAAATAGGATAGAGGGAATTATTATTATTAGCACCGCGTCTTACTACCCATTCGGATTATACGCACTTACGCTAATGTGTAGTGGTAGGGTGATTGTGAGATGAAATGGAGGACCTTCAGTTTAACGGGGAATCCGAGCCACGGTGGAGGCCTGGCATTCCACACGTACACAAGTTGTGATTAATACACATCTTGGCAGAGGTGAAAGAAGGGTTTGACAATCAGATAAATTTGTGCCGGGACCGAAGATTGAATCCCCGACCCCCAGTACAGAAGTCTGACACTTTACCCCTAGACTGCCACTTCACCGGAAGAGGTAAAAGGCACACGCCTGTCTGCATTACAAACAACAACTTTAACGATATCATAGTGTTGAAATAAGGCAGTTGGACTCAGAGAAATTAGGCCAATATAGCATATATTGAAGTGTCAAATTCACTTGCGTCTACATCAGAGCTATTAGATTAGTTATCCAAACGGGCCACTCCAAAAAATCGTAATATTTGGTGGGCTGGTCATTTTATTTTCGGCAGTTATTTGTAATTTTAATAAATTATACGGGCAAGCCCGAACTGCGCCAGTAATTAAGGGATTCAAAAATAATCACTTAACCCGGACCCGAATTGTGCCAAGTCTAATTCAGGTGGACGAGGGGGGATGAAATAAACTAACACCAAAGCAAACAAGCTCTTGTCACGTTTTGTCTTCCCTTCCTTAGGTAAAATAATGTAAAAACGCCCTAAGAGCCCCCAAAAAGATCTGTATTAGCTTTTCTGACACAAGTCTGGCCAGTATTAACAAATTATCTCGGCAACGGTAACTGTCTAGATGTGTAATTTTTTTTTGTTCGTGCTTTGTGTGGACTGTGATATTAGCGATAATTATTGATATGGAAAGGATTTATAGTGAAAGAGGGAAATATCTGATTGTCTATATTAATTATACGTATCAACAGGTGAATCAATTGAATTTGACGAGGGAAGAGAGGTGGAGATGCACTAAAAAGGACTGTAAGGCCAAAATATCACACTGGGTATAGGAAATATTTTATCGCGGATTGAAGATCAACACAACCACGAATCACTACTAGATCAAGAGTTGAACAGAAAATCCAACAGCATCGCAGCTAAGAGGAAAGCTGAGGTGATTGAAGTAAAGCCTTTAAGGTTGATCCACAAAGAGGTAAATACGGAGAGAAAACTATAAAAACATTGACCCGTAAGGACATGAAATGTTTCAGGAATAACAAACTGCCAAATTTGCCTAGATCTTCTGATGAAATTCAATTCGCCTTAGATTCAAGTGAATTAAATACTACACTAGACGAAAACTTTTTGTTAAAAAACTAAAAAGAGAAGGGGGTTGTGATATTTTCTTGTAAAGACAAGAAAAAGCAGAG
>CABFWB010009754.1:0-11706 GCA_902151455.1 Timema bartmani | reverse complement strand
GGGCGGGCTATTTATAGCAGCCAATCAGAGGCCAGAGCTATTTATAACAACCTATCAGCGAGCTGGGCTATCTGGTCCACCGGACTACTACTGGCGTATTAGGAAAAGGAAATTAACAAGGGAAAGGGGGTAGTTTTTTAGAACTAATCAGAACGCCAACTAGTGCTGGAAGACGGCCGTTGATGACAGCAATGGGAAGCGGACCGTCATTACAGTTAAGTCTGTCAAGCGTGTTGGTTTAACTTCCTCCAGGAAGTGTAGAACAGTCAGCTGAGGCACTTTCCTCAAGTTAGGGTGTTTCCAGCAACACGATTTCACCCTGAGTTTATATCTGCCACACATTATTAGAACTTAGACCTATTAGTTCTTGGATTTATAGTGATAATCATATATAGGGTATTTGAGTGTAAGTGCTAACGGGTAGTTAGCAGGTTATACTCTCAATATTCCCAAACCACTGTAAGACACTTCTTTCACATCGACCTATTGGATTCCATTTCAAACCAATTCCTTCATCAATCATTCATTACTGACTTTGTCCATTCGAGTTTTTCAACATTCATTTCTTAGATATCTCATTCCAGCCGCATTCACCTCGCTCTTGTGTTCCTCCTGACAAACCCACACTTCACATCCGTAAAACAATGTGGGCGTTACACTTTTATAAACTGCCATATTTGCCTCTTTCGATACTACCTTATTCTTTGCAATAGTCGACATACATCCAACTACTCTCCGAGATGCATTCACCCGTCTGTCAATTTCACCTTCTATCCTTCCATTTTTACAGAACATTCTGCCCAGATACACAAAATCATTCACTTGTTCTAACAGTTTTACATTTTAATAATAAACTTTCATAACGTGTATACATAAAATAAATTTAAAAAAATTATTATATAAGTATGAAAAGACAAAAAAAAAAATAATAATCTTGGGGCGATGTAACGAAAATAGATCTCGGGATATCCTCTGGGTTTTAAAATAAATATGCACCAGCTCCCAGATCGAGAGAGAGAAAGATTATAGGAGTGTTCTCTTGGCAACTCTGTTCCTTTATCCCAACACTACTGTCACTCACCTTGGAAACGAACCTGGCTCTTCTGGCTCTGCCTACAACCACAACTCCAAGATGAGACACAGGTAAAAAAAAAACACTAAGAGTTTAGGGTGTCATAAAAAAATAACTAGAATAAAATAAATATTAATTAAATAGAAAAAATAATGGGTTGGCTAATTTAAAACACATAATAGCGTGTTCGTTAAAAGAAATAACCTTCCTATCAGACGTCGTGAGTAGAATACATAGTAATAATCATTAACAACAGCAACAAAATATATATATGTAAGTATAGTGAAGCTTCAGTAACAGTAATAAATAAAATAATATAGCGGTTTAACAAAGAAAAGTAATACTTGGTAGATAAACATTACATTTTTTAACAATGAAAATTAAATTTATAATGGGTCAAAAATAACAAATTAAACGTACCAATAATCTAGCAATGGATTCTTTCTGTTTAACAAGTAGGTTTAATGAATTGCTAAAACAGAAAGTAATTTTTTTACCTCCCAAGATTTCTTGTTCGAAGTCATCTGACGTCATGTCCCATTAATTTGAAAACTGTATACATTAGTTTGCATGACAGGTACATTTAGACAAAAGATTAATAATTAAAACAAAATGTAAATTGTTCAGGTCAGTAGGCACTTCTTTATTTACAACCAATATTCGATTCTTAAATCAACTGTGTTTTGATAAACTACTTTTTTTAAAAAAAACGTCATTTCCGTACCAGTTTATTCGCTAGATGATAACACAGTCTTCTCTCTTGTTTTTCCAAAGCGTGGATGAACTATCTATAATGGTGGTCAAATGTTGTAATTTTTTCCACTAATTAACTTATTATGTTGAAATAAATAGCCTCGTTGCTCAAAATGTCTTCCATATAAAGTTTAAAATTTACTTAATACCAAAATAGTCTTCAAAAATGTAACGTCGATATTTAAGTAGAAATAATAAATAAAGTATGGCATGGATAAATAAATGTTTCACAGTTGCTCGAATTTTCCGCTAAGGGCGTAAAATAAAAATCAAATATATATAGCCAACCTAATTAGAATCCTTCAAAATCATTAGATTCACCAAAGTAAATATATATGGAATTAGAAATCTACCACACCATTTGTACTAAGTTGATAATAATTTCCTGAACCGTATTTATCAAAAACCAATACCGTAGTTTATACTAAGATCCATTATGTTTGTCACCACACTCAAAGATTTAATGCATTCTGCAAGTCACTTTCCTTCTCAGCCATTAATACGGCATCATCTGAAAATAACATCACTCTCACATTCATATTGGCCAATTCAGTGGCGTGTGGTGAATTCTGGACAAAGGGAAGCAATGAGGCTACAATAAAGGGGGTCTGATGGACGCTAGTTTAATTGGAGGCTCATACTGTTTTTACATACAGTTAAAAGTATTATGGGGAGGAAGGAAAGGGGATGACTCAAACTATGCATGGAATAAAACAAAATAATTGGTTATCTTAGAAATATTACTCACTCGTTAAATCATATATATATATATTTATATTTAAATAATAATGGTAGTTCTAACTCAAATAAATAGAATAATAATAATGGTCAATTTATGATTGCCGAAGTTTTCTCTTGGGCTGTGGCCTGCAAATGAGTATGACCGATGACCTGCCTTATAATAAATAGCTTTGAATCTGGACACGCCATTATCATTGGTAAATAGTAAGGTAACTTATATAATTTTCCGCCAACCCTTCACACCGATAATAATTACTATACACTTCATAAAAGTGAGTATTGAAACGTCAATTCTTTTTATATAGGTTGCCTGACGACAAAGTGGGTAAAAAAACCGGAACGAAAAACTATGCTTCAAAATATTACTTATGCATTTTGACACAGCAGCCCTCCTCTTCCACTGCCGCTTTTGTTGACACACCCGTCATTCTGCTACTGTACGCTAAGAAACAAACCGCTTCTCTTTGAGGATCAAACAAGCGTCAATATTATATAAAATAAAACTAAACTTACTGTAAATTAGTGATAAATACACTATTTTGTAATAGAGGAATCATAATTATACCTAGAAACAATAAATATCGATCAAAGCAACCTAAAAAATAATATTTTAACAATATTAAACGTGCGATTATACCCCACTCTCGATAGTAAACTGCGCTAATATTTGCCTAGGGAAACGCTGCTTCTCTTTTACCGATGAGGGCCGGAAAAACCCGGAAACAAACGATTGAGGAAATAAAACAGCGAGCTGACTGGCTGGTCAGTCTGAGAAGGAACTTATTGCTCAAAAAAAGAAAAGCTGCCACCTCAACTCGATATACTTGTTGGAGAGGTTTATAATTATAATTTGTTTAAAAGATTTGTTTGTTTTCCTCTTTTTTCTTTATTCTCATTTTAGTTTTAGGGAAGCGTTACTTCCATTAAATCAACGCCACTGGTCCAATTGTACACCAACCGCGTCCTCACAAGCATTCCTCCTGTACGTATCCATGAAAACATTAAACAATCACGGAGACATAACACAACATTGTCTAACACCCTGTCCAATGTCAAATCATTCACTCAAAGCTCCATAGAACCTAACACACGCTTTGCTTCTATCATACACCACCTTAATTGCACTTACTAACCATGCATCCACACCATAACCTCTAAGAACAACTATGCAACTTCTACCTGGCATGACACCATATTGAATACCCCAAATATTGCCCTCAGTTCTTTCACGCAAGCTCTCAATTAAAACTCTCCTAAAAACTTTGTCTGGAATCTTCAACAAATAAACAATACATACTTAATACAGACACAAATTACCAAACCACAACCAAGGTAAACTCTTGTTGAACAATATCATAAACACAAACTTAGGATAATTATAACTTCAAGCTCAAAGGTTCAACTATTTTAAACGTGAATTGACACTTTTATTCTCAATTTCAAAATACCCCAAAACACAGGATTAATTTACCACTTTAGCTTTTTGTAGAATTAACCCAGAGTGGAACAAAAGCTTTCATAAAAGGAAAATAATTATAAAAAGCCGAATATTAGTAATTCTTAAATCAAATAAGGATATGATCATACAAGGCTAAATCATGATTATTCAAAAAGGAGAGCTTTACATAGAGGAAAAGGGATCAGGTCTAGCCCGAACATCTCCCTACCCTATCATAAACAACAAGAGTACCCAAAATAGTTAGGCTCAAAACATTAACAAATACCCCCAAAATTATCAGGACACATAGAATTGTTAATACGACATATTGAACTGGAGAGATAAGAAAGACAACAAAATATCAAACGCAAAGTTAAAGTTCAAGTTTATAGTTTCAATCAATGTCAAAGTTTCAGATTTATTTAGAGTTTTAAATGTTAACATTTTTGGTTGAAGAAGCTACCGAAAGTAAATTTAGAAACAAAAAAATATACTTAAGTATAAGCCGAAAGTAGAGTTTATCTTACATTTTGTATGGGTTGGTCGAACAAGTACCTAATAGATGCCAAGAGTGACGCTTGGTAAAGAAGTACTGGGCTGATTTTCTGTTTGAGTACCGAGTCTCAGTCGTGACTCCTAACCTCTATTTGTTATAATAATATTACCTTGAAGTGAAACCAGTGAATTGTGGCTGTAAGTAACTTACAGTTGTCGATTGTGGTAGTGTAGTGAGATGAAAGATAGCGCTGGGTTTCAGTTATAAATAGGTTTTTGGGGGGGAGGCGAGAGATTTGGAAAGGTGTGTTAAAGCTATGGTGGTGCTTGTGGGTGAATCATAGTGATCGTTGCTTGCTCAAGTCCGGGTAGGAGGGGATTGGGTTTGGTAGGATTTTCTTTTCTTGGGATTTTGTCTGGAGGTGATACAATTCCATCCCCGGTCATATTGTCCGAGTCCTCTAACAAGTTCGTCTGTTTGCGTTTCTGTTTGGTCTTAGAACTGTTTGTATCTCTCTTTGTAGATTTCTTGTGGTTGGTGGCAAGTGGTCATTGTGCGTCTGTATGCCCCAGTGAGTGTCCTTAATATTTCTTTCTGTGTTGTCTGAAGTTTGTGGGTGCTTGTTTTGGAGGCATAACTCCATACTACACAATTGTAAAGGATGACGTGTTATATCATTTGTTTGAATAGTAATACTTTAGCGAGAATTGTAAGCTGCCCTCCTTAAACAGTGAGTACATTTGAATTAATCTTCCTATCGCTTTGTCATTGGTTTTTTAAATGTGACTCCTCCGGGTGAGTCTCTTAACTATTGTGATCCCAAGGTACTTGACTTCATATTGGAGTGGGATATCGGTGTCAAATAAGATAAGTGGGGCAGGGAGTTGTTTACTACATCTAGCTAATATTAGGGCTGCTGATTTCTCCAGTTGAAGAACTAGTCCTGAAGGAGGAGGAGGTATCTTTGAATAGCAAAGGATGAATAATTTATGTTTTCCTAGCTACATAGAGCAAGGTGTTGCCGGCAAAAATTCTAACTTGGACGTGATCGTGAATGAGGATATCTGCTACATAAATACTGTCTAAGTTAGGTGCTATTGTTGAACCAACACAGAACAGCATATGACATGCTCTAATGTCCCCTGAAGGGGAGCACGAGAGCAATTTATAACACGTACCAATCAAATGGTCAAACCTTGCTTGCTATTTTATGAATTAATAACTAATGGGTTGTCTCATTTCACGAATGTTCTGAAACAAAAGAAGATATATTATTATTAAATGGGGGGAGGGTATATTGGCATACCGAAGAAGAATGTTTAGAGTTACGTGAGGAGACAATGCTCTATGAGGGCCGGGTATGATCCTCCCATTGACCACTGTTTTACATTTCTCACTCATCCGAGCAGGGCTTTGGGACATCGGTGGCACCCTCAGGGTTGATGACGTAATTCCCAAGCCCCTGGATAAGAGGATTGGTGGCACCGGGAAGTCTGTCGTAAAAGGACTGCCCCAGCTTCTGGAAATTGTCCTTGATGGTAGGCATTTCCAGATCCCGTTTCAGAGTCACAATGTGATCGTACCAAGGTGCGTAAACAATGATCCTCAGATACCTGGTCTGGAATGCCTGCATCCTACTCATATACGTGTCCACCAGGTGGCCCCAAGAGGGTCATGCATAATTTAGATCAGCCTGGGTAGCTGCTTGAATAGTGTCAGACCATTCCTCGTGAATAGGGCGCCACGGCTGTTAAGCAGTGGGCCTAGGCATCCCAGCCTTTCCCTCACCTTGGTAAGTCTTTCAGTAACGTGCAATCTTCAGGTAAGTTTGATGTTCAACATAAGTACCGGGTTATTTACACTGCTTACCCATCTGATCTGCTTTCCGAACAGCCGGAGTGGGACTGGCCTGTAGAGCTTTCTTTTCCATGCGAAGAGCATTGCTGTGCTCTCCTCTATGTTAATACTTGTTCTCCAGGTGGTCATCCACCCCTCCAACTGTGTCAGGTGCGTCTGGAGTCATCTTTCCACCAGCTGCCCTCGCCACGACTCCACTACTAGAAATGTGTAGTCCGCATACAGTGCTAACTTGGTGTCTGGGGATTTCGGAATGTCGTTCACATACAGACTGAAGAGCACCGGGCCCACGAGGGAACCCTGCGCCACTCCAGCCCGGATGCTTCTGACCTGGGATGTGGCGATACCAAAGGTAGTGGAGAAGGTTCGGTGGGCTGGACAAGATTGTACAACCTTAACTAGGTAAAAGGGTGGATTAAAGGAAAGGAGTTTCAGAGAGACGACCTTCATGCCAAACACGGTCGAAGGCCCTTGTCACGTCAAGAAATACAGCATCAGTCATCCTGTTGAAGTTGAAGTTCCTCGTGACCTGCTCCACGATTCGAACAAGTTGGTGAGACGTAGCGTGTCTCACTCGAAAGCCGAACTGCTCGTCCACCAAAATATCTTTAAAACCTTTAAAATGAGAGATCATTTATCAAAATCTGATCAGCCATTTCCTCGTAATTTATTTCACTGGAAACAAGCTTATCATATTATAAATAAGATATTTAATCTAAGAGAATATTTTAATACAGTTAGGAAGTTTGTTTGAAAGATTTAATCAAACTACACAATTTTGACAACTGTCGTTAAAATACTATTATCTGTGCTATGCAAACCTTCCAAGATTTCTTGTTTCACATTTTGAAGAATTGATACAGTCACTTGACTCAATTGACTAAAGATTTGGTAAACGGCCATACTGTATCCCCAAACACCCTTTTTATAGCTTTGATATAAATATAATAGTTTTAACCAAACTGTTTACATTTCTTTCATTTATTATTTTATTTATTCTGTTGCAAGTAAATATTTCATCTTAACAACTGAGGATATCATAGGGGAGTGAAATAAATCTGTAGGTGAGGGAAATAAATCTAGAGAGGAGTGGAATAAATCTAGAGGTGAGGGAAATAAATCTAAAGGGAGTGAAATAAATCTATAAGGGAATGAAATAAATCTAGAGAGGAGTGATATAAATATTGAGGGGAGTGAAATAAATCTGGAGCTGAGGAAAATAAATCTAGAGAAGAGTGATATAAATCTAGAGAGGAGTAATATACATCTTGAAGGGAGTGAAATAAATCTGGAGGCGAGTGAAATAAATCTAGAGAGGAGTGACATAAATCTTGAAGGGAGTGAAATAAATCTAGAAGGGAGTGAAATAAATCTAGAAAGGAGTGATATAAATTTTGAGGGGAGTGAAATAAATCTGGAGGGGAGTGAAATAAATTTAGAGAGGAGTGATATAAATCTTGAGGGAAGTGAAATAAATCTAGAAGAGAGTGAAATAAATCTAGGGAAGAGTGATATAAATCTGGAGGTGAGTGAAATAAATCTTGAAGGGAGTGAAATAAATCTAGAAAGGAGTGATATAAATCTTGAAGAGAGTGAAATAAATCTAGAAGGGAGTGAAACAAATCTAGAAGGGAGTGGAATAAATTTAGAAAGGAGTGAAATAATTTTAGAAGGGAGTGAAATAAATCTAGGGAGGAGTGATATAAATCTGGAGGGGAGTGAAATAATTCTAGAGAGGAGTGATATAAATCTTGAGGGAAATGAAATTGATCTGGAGGGGAGTGAAATAAATCTAGAGAGGAGTGATATAAATCATGAAGAGAGTTAAATAAATCTAGAAGGGAGTGAAATAAATCTAGAGAGGAGTGGAATAAATTTAGGGGGCAAATTGTTTCAAGTGTGCCCATTCTCCCTCCTGTAACTTTTTTCTCATCTAATCCAGCTACGGTAACTATTCATAATGTGTAGCAAATATTAGATTATCATATTATTATATGTATCTTAATCAACGCCTAGATACGAATTTTAATCGAAATAATCGAACCGATTTGGAGAAAATCGATTTTTTATCTTTTCGCCCTTAGGTAAACTACTCTTAATTGTAGGGTTAAACAGACAAAAAGATAGATTGCATTGCAAAACCCACTTTTTAGAGTTTGATGGGGGTCATGAAACATCAACATCCATCAACATCTCGGGTTAGATTTGTTTTACGGTTGAAATACTTTAACTTTAGTGTTCGGTAAGTTAAAAAATAATATACTTGCGTATAGCTTGAAAATTATTGGTTTTATAAAAATATGTTTCAAATAAAAGATTTGTATTATAGATAGGTCTACATATTTGCAATGATAAGTAATTTCATATCTCAAAGAGTTACAGAGACATGATAAAAAATTAGAATTTACGCATATGACCGAAAACTTTAAAGTCATTTGGACGAAAAATTGAGAGTAGCCATTTTGTTTATAATATTGATCAATGCTTAGAAAATAAATTTAATCAAACTCATTTTAGCCGATTTTGATAAAATCAATTTTTTCTCTTTTCGTCCTTAAGGAAACTACCCTTAATTTTAGGGTTGGGTATCCAATTCCAAAAATTCGTCGGGGCAACCCTATTAAAACCTTATATACCAAGTTTTAGTCCGATTGGTCAAACAGTTTAGGTTCTATTCCGAGGTACAGACAGACAGACAGACAGACGGAAATACAAAAAAACCTTTTTTTCTGATTCGGGGGGGTCATGGAACGTCTAAATTCATCAAAATCTCTATTTCGACTTTTTTTCTGCCTCTTGGTACTGGCTACAATATTAGTCGTGAGGATAAAACAAGTGCTATTTTCGTACTCGTTCCGACACTAGTCTGTGTAATTCGACCAATCAATGCGCGCTGAGACTTTGTGTAGAGAAATGGTAGAAATGGCGCCAACATGTTCATCGGATGTGATTTTGTTGTTGGCAGAAAATTATTCTAAACATCTTTGTTTATATAATACCAAATTGCCACAGTATGACAATATATTTAATATATATTTAATTTAAAACATGTCATCTAAAAATGACAAATTGTGTTCGAGACCCAATTTTAATCTAAATAAACTTGATAGCACGCCAACCTTGGGTGGTTGTTTTTTTAGAATATAAAGTAAGTGTAGGCCTAAAAAAGAACATTTGTGTATCAAGGATACTGTACATGGACACCCATGGGTTCAGGGGCCTCTAACCACATCGTAAATAAATGAATACAAATTTATGGAGATATTAAACGTTAGTGTCACCCCGAATGTATCTTACCTAACCTCCGAATGTATCATTTTCAGTATCCCGCGATCATTATTTCGTCTTTCCAGCCAGTCCCGTGTCCATATTCTTTTCCTACGGTCCCTCTCATAATTTTCAATATCATTATTAATAATTAATACAGCTGCTGCACCCAAAATTAATAGCTGACATTCCATAAATATTTGCACTAGAACCTAGTACCAAACTAGCAGCGTGTTACTACTCTAGTCCTGTTTCTATTGTACTAGCTAGTATACAGATATCTAGGCGCTAGCTAGCACACTTGATTTCTAGTACAAGCAAGTGTCGTGTGATAGTAGCTTAACGCGCTAGTTTCATGTTAATCTAGACTGCCGAGGACGGGATCGAGGTTTGAATCTTGCTCGTGTGAGCTGGGGTGGTTTTTCCTAAAAAAATTCCACTCTACCACCACGCAAATGCGGGTTCACTTCCTCTATATTCAACCTTCCCAACTCCTAGCCCATTAGCTTAGTTAGTACTGATGTGTATAGCCCGAATGGATAGTAAGACGCGGTGCTATATATTACTATTATTGTTAATAATAATAATAATAATTACTGAATATAAAACTAATTATATCTTTATAAACACAGGCAGGCAATCATTGCATAAGTAGTGAACGTGTTTCCTGAGGTCTTTTGGCATGGAAGGACTGTGCTTGTGCAGCAGTCAATATATATAGCATTACAGCTAGTTTTATGTTATGTTTTTTTTAAATAAAAACTCACACAACAAAATATTTCACAGCTTAGCACCCTTTGAGATAGTTATTAGTGTTTTTTGTTATTCAAAATTATATAATTACACACTAAAATTTAATGTTAATCGCCCACAAAAGTTCATTCATTTGGCACAATTTTTTGTGATCCATAAATTTGGCATCTTTTCTGTGTAACCAAGTGAGATGTGTCCGGTATCAATTTCTTCGACAATGTTAATTTTAATATTGCGTTCATTCGCTCATTTTCAATTTATTTCTATGCTTATTTTTGTTTAATTTCATCGCTGAAAATAATTGCTTGCACACATAAGTACCTCCAAACATCGATAGTATCCCAGAGCAATGGCTCTTTAATTCGGGATAGTCATTTCCAAAATATATCAGGTATTCTAGTACTCCAACATCGTTATATTTATATTTCAAATCAGAATTATCCTGTAGGTCTATTAGTTCCATTTGAATTTCTTCCTCCACACTTTCCACTGCTATGGTGAAAGGTGCACTGAATAATTGAAAGTCTGATTCAAAATTACGAAATTTAGAAAATCTATCTTGAAATTAATTTTTTTAGCAAAATGGTTTCCGGGAGGTATTTAGCTCCATCATTGCTATTTGCAGACACTGATTTCAAAGTAGGAAAATGAGCCATGTTGTTTGCTGCCAGGTGACCTTCCCACAGATGAAGTTTCGATAAAAATTATCGAATCAAGTCATACATTTTGGTAACAGCTTAATCTCGTCCTTGTAAATTCATATTTAAGGTGTTAAGATGAGTTGTAATGTCAACAAGAAATGCAAGGTCTGTGGTCCAAATTAGATCTTGAAATTCTGGCACAGCTCTGCCCTTTGAACTCATGAATGTATGTATCGTCTCCAGAAAATTGAAAAATCCTGGAGGACTGCGCCTCGACTGAGCCATTTCACCTCAGTGTGGTACAATAGACCGCCGTACTGAGACTCGAGCTCACTAAGTAACTCATTGAATTACCTATTATTAAATTCGTGTGACCAGATCCAGTTAACACTTTTAGCTAACACATCCATAACATGTCATTTTTAGTTTTTTTGCACAAAGAGATTCTTGATGAACAATGCAGTGCACACTCCCGATTGGTAAGTTATAATTTGGTAAAGCAATGAGCTTAGATTTTAATTGTGCATTGAACCCATTTTTTACCCCAAACATTGCAGGAGCGCCATCTGTTGCCACATTGAATAGCTTCGTTCAATCCACACCCAAGTTATTAAGGGCATTACTACCACTTGCAACTCTAGAGTTTCGCATGGATACATGACTTCAGCTTTATTACGGTAGTGTACGT
>CABFWB010009753.1:0-11725 GCA_902151455.1 Timema bartmani | reverse complement strand
TCTGGCCACCTCTCATTACAACCCATGTGTTCTATTTTATATTTTAGTCGCTCGCGCGCTCAGTCTGGCCGCCCCCTAACTCTGAGCGTCCAGCATCTTGGAGTTGATGTTATGAAAATGAGTCGAATGCAGCAATGGTTGAATTCAAGACAAACAAGAACCTGGTGTGCGTGATACCAACAATGCAGCCATCAAACATGATGCTTGCGAATGACGTAATAACAAAGGACATCTCCCACCTTCCTTCCTTGCAACTAGACCTATATAACGAGGGCACAAAGACTACATCGAGGACCATGTCCAATAACCACTTCCACGAGAAGTCCTCTTCAGGACTAGGACTGTATCTAGTCACGATGGCTGATAATAATATCTTTGTTTGAATCTAAAACTTCATATTGCTGCGATGGGTTTTGATTTTCTTAAATACTTTGATTAATTTTTAATGGAAATCTGTCAGTGTAGACATCGGTAATGTTTTGCTAAAACTTTAAAGTTTAAAAGTAAATTCTGTTATGGAGCACTTAATGTTTCCTGTCACCGCATGGGCTTTGGTATCTTTTTATATCCTTGGTTTAAATAGATAGCCACATTTCTTGGTTCTTTTGATGTTTGCAATATTTAGGTACAATATTAAATTTTTTGCTTTTGTGATTATCAGTAATAATTTAAATTCTTTAAATTAACGTTTTTTATTGGTTGTTTTGTAGACTTCTTTTTTTTGAAGTTAATGTTAAAGTAACTTATATTTGATTAATATGGTTTTGACTTTAATATTCGCAGATTCATTTAGGCAAAATTTAGAAGTTTTCTAACGTAAGTTTGTTGTTCTAGTAGAAATTTAAATGTGGGAATCTTAAATAATTCTTTAAAAAGTGACGAGGGTAATGGTCCCACGAAAGTTTGAGTTTAGTCGGGAAGTCAAACCTTTGTGCTTTACGTAAATATCTGGTGCAATATTTACTTTAAATTTAATTCTAGTCTATAAATTTAAAAACTATTTTGTCTGTATTCACAGGTGGGAATCAGACGCGTTGTAAACCATTTAAAATAGGATCATTAAGCTCATTATGATCTTGTAAAATATTTAGGAGTTAAAACTTTAAGTAAATATCTGGTGCGAGATTTAAATTTACATTTATATCTTAAATTCAAAACTATTTGATCTGTATTCACAGTTGTGAATCAGACGCTTTGTAAATCATTTAAAAGAGGCTCATTAAGCTCTTTGCAATCTTTGTAATATTTAAAATTTAAACTTTTTATACTAATTTTGTTTGATTTTAATTCACTGTGGTGAATTATAAGCTTTTATATCATAAAGAAAGTTTTCTTTAAATAATATCAACCATTTTTCTTATTTAATTGGTCTCTTCTAGACAAGTTTATATAATACTATGATTTATTTGTTTTCCAACACACTTCAGTTTGACATGTAAGGTCATGTAACTTGTTTTAACACTGTTTGTTATTTTGAATAAATAATTCAAATATTTCTATAACCTCCAACTGTTTTACTATTTCTTAATTTTGCAAATGTTTCACCTTTTTTATAATTATTTCCTTATGTCCTGCCCTTTTCCTTTTTAGTCTATTGTGGCCGTAACTAAATAGAGTGGGAGTGGGGCGGTACACTTGGAAAGAATTTACGCCCTCCTAGATACATTTCAAATTCCACGACAATATCGAATATTAAGCTAAAAGATTGCCTTAAATGAAACTTCAAATGATTTCTAGATGAATTAAATTTTCAAAAATTGTCTGGAGAAGACCAATACAAAAAGCTTCTAGAGTCGTGTAACTGTAAGGAAAAAATCAGTCGAGGAGCACTCTAAATAGCTTCTAGGGCCATCTAAATAAAAAAATTCTAGGCGAGGGCTACTCCAGATAAATTTGAGATTGTTGTAATTTTGAAGAATTTTCTTGCGATAATCACTACTAATAGTTTTTGAAAGCCTTTAATTTTTAAAAATTGGCCAGTAGAAGAGCACTTCAAACATCTGCTAGAGTCATCTACTTAAAAAAAAATCCAGAAGAGGGTCATTTCAAATAGTTTCCAAGCAGATCCAGTTTTCAAAATATTGCCGACTTCAAATAGATTTTAAAGGCATCTCATTTTAAAGAAAAATTGAGGGGCAATCTAAATAATTTCTTGAAACAACCAAATTTTAAAAAAATTCTGGGGGAAGACCCCTTTAAATAAAATTAAAAATATAAATTTAAAAAACTCTGGGTGAGGACATTTTAAATTATCCTCTAGACTCTAGAGGCGTCAATATTTTAAAAATTTCAGGAAGGAGAAATACTTCAAGCAGCATCTAATAGAATCAAAATTTTTAAAAAAATCGGAAAGACGACTACTCCAAACAGCTTTTAAAAGAGTATAATTTCCGAAAATTTAGGGAAGGACCACTCAAAATTAGTAACAGCGAAAGCGGGGAGTGGGGTGTAGGGGAAGTATTTACCTCTTCTGGAATAAATTATATGTATTTCACACCTTAATATATTCTCGAAATCGAAGCTGAAAAACTTGCATCAAACTACAAATAGATCCTAAGGGTTTTAATTTTTTTAAATGTGCCAGTTAGAGGACCATTCTAAATAATTCCTAGAGCTATCGAATTTTAAATTTTTTTTTGGGATTGATGCAAATAGATTATAGATGTAAATATTATTATTTTTTTAATCAGGCAATAACAACTCCAAATAGCTTCTAAAAGTATCCAATTTAAAAAAAAATGTCCAGGTGAGTATCATTCCAAGTAGCATCTAAATATAGATAATATTTTTAAAAAGCTTCTGGAGAAGACCACTTTAAAATCTTCTAGAGGCATCTAATTGTCGAACAAAAAATAAGACCAAGATCACTCTAAATTGTTTCAAGGGGCATCCAAATTGCAAATATTTCTAGGAGAGGACAACTTTAAATAGATTTTAAAGGAATTCAATTTCTAAAAAAAATTCAATATGAGAACTACTCAAAATAGCTTCTAAAGGCACCTAATTTTCAAAAATTTGCTGAAGGAGGACCACTCCAAATAACGTATAGAAGCATTCAAAATTTCAAAAAAATTCTGAAGAAGACTACTAATAAAAACAATCCATATTGTGAGGAGGATCACTCCAAATAGCTTTTAGGTACATCCAATTTTCAAACATTTATCGGGGAAGAGTGGAAAGTCAAGTCCCCTACAAAATTTTTTTTGCTTGCCCCCTCCCTACCCCTTACAAAAATAAGGTTACTTTACCACTGTTCAGAATAATCAAAGAACTTTAAGAATCTCAATTGAATCTCTAGACTGCCATGAACATTTAGAGCACAGCGTTCTGATGATAATTTCTTCGATGAGACTTACAGCAAAACTTTAGGCATTTAAGGAAATTAATTAAAAATCCTATCAGTTAAACCAGTATTTTGATGCTAAGACGACAGACAGATAGGAAAACAAATACTTTTCAGAAATAAATAAAAATGAAATTCATATAAAGGTGTCACTTCCTTATTTCAAGGTATTGTCGAACGATTAAAAAAAAAGTTACAACCAAAGATAATATTTTTAAATTTGACATTGACATAGCTGATTTAAGTTTTATCAAGTTTTTTCCCTTATTTTAGTACATTTTCTAACAACCTTGTTCTTTCAGGAATGATTTCAGACCATTGGTGTGGAAAATGGATTTTCGCAATTTATCAAGGCTACCAAAGACTTTAGCGTGACTCCTGTCACAAGTACAGCTTGTGAATAAGCTTTATGTAAACTGATTTAGGCCAAGAATAAACTACAATCATTCAGGACCACCTGGATAAGTTGATGCTTCGTTATATTGAAAAATTTGGATGTTGATCTAACGAATAAAAAACTTAAGAACTTTATGTAAAATGATGTAATAAGTACAAAAAGGGTAAAAAGTGAATCTAATCAAAAAGGGTGAAAAGGATAAGTAAAAAGGGTTAAAGTATAAAAGGGAATAATATAATTAAAAGGGCTATAAGGGAAAAAGGGAAAATTCTTAAAAGGTAGATAGGAAAAAAAGGATAAAAGCGGTAAAAGGGAGATAAACGGTAAAAGTGCCAAAAGGGCAAAAAAGTAGAAAGTAAATATTATCAAATAGGGTATAAAAGATAAAAATGTAAAAAGAGTCATTAAGGAAAAAGGGCAAATGCTCAAAAAGGGCCAAAATTGCAAAGCTTGCTAAAAAGGTAGATAAAACAAGAGGGGTAAAAGCAAAAGGGCAAATAGGATCAAAAGGGCCAAAAGAGAAAAAAGGAAAAATGTTCCAACATGCAAAAAAAGGTTAAATAAGGCAAAAAGAACAAATGAGTTGAAAGGGATAAAAGTGCCAAAAAGGCAAAAAGTGTAAAAATGCCAAAAGATTCCAAAAGCGTAAAAATGTTAAAAAGAACTAAAAGGGTAAAAAGCACATTTAGTGTAAAAACCGTAAACTGAAGGAAAAGGATAAATGGGATAAAAGGGGTATACAATTCTAATATTTTTGATTAGTTCTACTTTCTACCCTTTTTACTCTTTCTGTCCCTTTTGCATTTTTTACAACTTTTTAACCCTTATACCCTAAAATAAAACCCTCTTTTCCCCTTTGTACTTTTTTGTTTTATTGCTCTGTCTGCACTTTTTACCCTTTTAAACTGTTTTATACTTTTACCCGTTTTACTTATCCTCTTTAACCTTATTTTAAAAACAAATTGATATGCTATACCTTTTTACACTTTTATATTTTTTGCTCTTTTTACCCGATACAAGAAAAGTTTATATACGGGAAATCTAAAAATATTTCTCCGGGAAATACAAATCCCTTTATGTGAGGTAGAACAATAAAATTTGTCAAACATGTAGAAGTATTACTCTAGATATTCAAATAAGTTCTAAAAATTTAAATTTCAAAGTTGGAGTCAGAGAAATGGGGGAGGGTGGATTCCATATTTTCAAAACTAATTGAAACAACTACTTACCACTGTGGTATTTAACAACATTCAGCAGAAAGATAACTGTACCGTACCATAACATATGATAATTTTAAATTTTAAAATGGAACTCTGGGAGATAGGAAGGTGAGTGTGGACAGAAAACAAAGCTTTTAGTTGCGATAGTAAAGAAATGTAAGAAATGTAGTGCCAAATACTAAAATAATAAATATTAAAATTCTTTAGTTCGGGGTTTGTGAGATATTTGGAGGGGATTTCCAAAATATATATTAAAAACTACTTCTCATTGTGGTTAAAGATTTAAATTTGTCAGCCTGTTATAAGATACACCTCAAACATTATGAAAACAAACTAAATTTCAAAATGAAAGGTTTAAAAATGCGAAGAAAACACCAAATAACCAGAACCGTCTGAAATTTTTTAATTTCTAAATAAAAGTTCAGGGAATTAGGTTGGGAATGGGAGTGGCGGGATTAAAATATCTAACCGTAAAAAAAACACTTTTTGGTGAGGTAGGAAAATGATAGACTTGCAAAGACCACTCCAGATTATCAGAAAATACTGAAAATTGGTTCCAAAATTTAAGGCGTATAAGATTTCACAATCAGTTAGAAAAAACTGCTTGGTGTATTAGAAAATCGAAATATGGCCGGTAATTACAGGGACCAATATGTATCTATAAAAGGCCATTATTTCATTTATGATTTTTTAACTTTGATGCTCTTTTTACCAATTTTGTTTAGTAATAATGTATATTGCATCGTTATACTTCTATTATGATCGCTTTTCTGCAAAGATTTTTGGATTACAGTAAATCCCTATTTTGACATGTTTTAGTCAGTCTGCCTATTTTTCACCTTTAGTCACATCATTTAAACCAATAAAGGATTAATATTTATAATCATATAAACTTTTGGATAATTTACCTTTGGTTAGTTTTATATTATAATTAAAAATAAAGCTTCTTAAAGATTCCCCGTGAGAAGTAACGGGCACACAAGCTAGTTAGTTCTAATAACAGATACACGGCACACTCAGATTCTTACAAAAATAAAATCTATAACATGACTAAATATTGTGTGCAGACTACTAAATTGGTAAGGTTTGTACACGCAAAGTATGAAAGATTATTTGAACTAATCGCTCTCTTTCTGTACATGGGGTCAAACAGCATTAGGGGTGTACTAGATCTAATATTTGTAAGTATAGTTAGTTAAATCCCTAGTTTTTTATATTTTTATCACCGCTTCTTACTACCTGTTCAGGTTGTAAGCATAGATGATAATTACTCTAATGGGTTAGGGATGAGAAAGGAACTATCTTAGAGGTAATCTACCCGCATACACGTGGAAGGAGGGTGGGAAATAATTTAGAAAAATCCACCCTCGATAGACACGACTGGGATTCGAACCCCTATTTCTCCGTTATCAGCAGGCAAATATAACACGATAGTGACGCCTTAGACCGTTAAACCACTTTAGTGCGTATCAATAACTAATCTTTTTCTATAATTAGCATCCATATTTTATATAAGCAAATGGTAGTACGTTTTCACGTCAACTTTGGTTTGTAAAATATATTATAAACAATAATTAATATCTGGCTTATTGACAAGTACATAATTAATTAATAAATTAAACACTCTTTGGTTTGGACTTGTTTTGTTTAGTGATGACTGGTGTGGTAATGTCTTGTGTGTCAGATGGGAGTGGCCTAACCAAATCTTGGCTCCACCCCTCTATAGTTCAGTGTCCTGTCCAGAGATAGCCCTAGTAACAAGGGGCGAGCTTTTAGCATTATAGCCTCTAAGTAGATAACAAATTACTCGATAGTTAAGCTTTGTATTATAAATATTTGTATATTTAATTGGTCTTAAGGAATTTAAAAATGATAACTCCTTTTATAAAAAGTCAAAACGCTGCGTTATTACATTTTTTAGGGTGTGTCAAAAATAGTCAATTTTAGAATATTTTCACAAATGATAAAAAATAAAGTAAGTAAAAAACAAAAAAAATCGGAGCAGGTCCCACCTTTAAATCCTTCCTTTACAAAATAAAACAAGTCCCTTTTTCCTGCGTTGTATTTACGAACTTTTATAGGTTACGTAAGTTGGTCATGCAAACCAGCTAATACATCACTCTGAAATGGGCTCTTAAGCACACCTTGTGTTATGTTGAAGGCAAATCGTCTTGAATAGTACTTAAGTGCACCTTGTGTTCTGTTGAAGGCACATCGTCTTAGCTCATACTTAAGTGCATCTTGTGTTCTGTTGAAGGCAAATCGTTTTGGCTCGTATATAAGTGCATATTGTGTTCTGTTTAAGACAACAAGCTATGGCCCTAACATAAATATATAGGCTAGTAAAATACAACAACATAGTTCAAACTAATATGGAAAAGATGATGTATGTTTTTGATTTTAGCATTTATATATAAAAAAAAATTCACTTTAAGTTATTGAAATTAATCTTGTCCAAAACACTTCCTTTGACAATTTAAAATATTTTCTTTCTTTAAATTTGGGCCAACTTAGTGAAAATGGAAATATCGGTGAGATTGGAAATCTGATGGCAGATATGAACCATGTTTTAAATATATGAAGCCACAACTTCAGTCATATTTTGAATGTTCATGAAGGATTCGAACTGGGCGAAGTTGTCGAAATTCATACTGCTGAACCCCTTAGTCATGGAGCCAAATAGTAGTGAAGTCAAAGAAGCTATTATGAAGTTAAAGAACCATAAATTTCCAGGTATATATCAGTAGAGTTAATATAGGGAGGTGGTGCTAGCAATATAAATTCATAAACTGCTATTTTCCATATGAAACTATGAGGCTGTATCACAGGAGTGGAAAGAAAATATTATAATACCCGTTAAAAAAAGATACATAACAGAGTGAAATAACCAGAACCCTGACTATGTTGACCGAAAAATGATCAAATAATAAACTAAGAAATGATTTAGAGTTTATAAAAAAAGATCTTCAAATTTAAAAAAAATGAAATAAAAATATGACTTACTTCGGTGGCCACGTGGTCTAACGCGCTACTCTTGCAGTTGACTAGACACCCGTGACGGGGAGATTGAGGTTCAAATCTTGGTCAGGTGTAGTGAGGGTGGTTTTCCTAAATGGTTTTCCACTCTACCTCCGCGCAAATGCGAGTACACATCCTTTAAATATTAACTAGGTCATCCCTAAAATAATCAGCGTAACTAGTACACAAGCGTATAGCCCAAACGGGCAATAAGACGCAGTTCTAAAAAACAACTAAAATATGAACAAAATCTTGTTTTAAATTCACATAGATAAATCAAACACCGACTTAACAAACAACAACATATAATAATAATAATAATAATAATAATAATAATAATAATAATAATAATAATAATAATAATAATAATAATAATAATATTGAGGAGATTTCTTCAAAATCCAGAACATAGTAATAACTATTAAGTATTAACTAAATATGTATCTCGCTACTAACAACATGCTACATGTTGTATTCAACGTAATTTTAATGAGATTGACGGCCAGATGAAATAATTTAGGATCATCCATGTGGATTTTGACGAAATGAATCGATAGCAGAGAAGATATTTTACTCTAGGGCAACTAACTACTAGAGTAAAAGGGGGATTACTACAGGATGGTAGCTACCTCAACTATTCATTAATTTTAATAAATGGTATGGTGCAACTCACAGACTTACAAGCTCATTTATCTAAATGTTACATTTATACTTATAGCTCGTAATATTATATGTGAAACGAAATAATAGCGTAGTGTCGAATAGTAAATTAACAATCAACGTATAACCCGAATGGGTAGTAAGACGCGGTGTTAAAAATATACATTGTTACAGAAACATAATGAGAGAAAAAGAAAACCGTATTCAACAAAGGAGCATACATGCAATAATTCACACTTTACAGAAAAATAGTATCTGTCCTGTGCATCTTTAACTTTCCATTTCCCAAGTAAGACGGACTAAATGTTGTAAACGAATGTGTGAAAAAGAGAAACATTGAGAGTTTTAAGAATAAAAGAGCATGTATGACTCGGTGTACGGATGTTGTTGAAGCGAAGGGAGAATGCAAGGATAGAGAAGTGTGGAAATAGTTAGTAAGGGTGGATTAAGTATGGAGTTGTTTTTTGAGCTATATGAACACTTTCTTGCCTACCCCGTAAGGGAATGGTATGACTATGAATATATGTATGTATATATGTACGTATATATATATATATATATGTATGTATGTATGTATGTTATGTATGTATGTATGTATGTATGTATGTATGTATGTATGTATTTATGTATGTATGTATGTATGTATGTATGTATATATGTGTGTATGTATGTATGTATGTGCATGTGTGTGTACATGCGTGCGTGTGTGCGTGCGTGCGTAGGTAAGCAGGCAGGCAGTTAGGTAGGAAGGTAGGCAGGTAGGTAGGTAGGTACATTTTTAAGAGTGCTAAGACTTAGCAATGGTAAGTTATTTAGTGTCTCAAAGAGTGGTGAAGATTGATAGGAATTGAAATTTCCACTTATGTAAAGTACCCTCAAAGTCATTTTCATGAAAAAATGAGATTCGTCATTTTGTTTGTAATGTTAAACAGTGCCTAGATATAAAATAATATTAATCAAAATCGTAAGAGACGATTTTGAGTTTTTTTTCCTATCTTTTGGCCCATAAGTAAACTACCTTTACTTTTAGAGTTAGGTAGCTAATTACAAAACAAATCATGAGGAACTTTATGAAAACCCTAGATACCAAGTTTTATCCCGATCAGTAAAATGGTTTCGGCTCTAGGCCCTGTAACAGACAGATAGACAGACAGCATCGCTAATACAACTTTTTCATGTTCAGGGGGTCATGAAACGTTGCTATCACTCAAATTTCCAACTAGATTTTTGTATGATCACAATAATTCCTTTCTCCGAAGGGTCGTGAAAATATAAAAAAAAAACTTTTGATTTAGTTGGAAGAAACAAATTATATGTAATTTTTGTTAAGTTTGGGATACCAAAAACAATTCAAGGTAATTGAGGAATGTTTTGACAGATTTGCGTGGTAGCGTACGTGTTGGATGTCACTTTAAAAGATGCTTTCGAAATACTTAATGGATTGGACCAAGAAGATGCACTTTCTCCATTATTACCTTTTAATATAGCCTTAAAGTATATTCTATTTGAATGACTCACACTCTGACTAAATGAACAAGGCCCTCTTAAGGCGAGAGTGTAGAGGACACGAAAAAAGGTCATGTTTTGGCAGTTTTTGTATCGAAACATCTTTTAGGTCAAAATAAATCAAATATTTCTCCAGTAGAAACAAAGAGTTTAATATTCTTCACCTGGTAATATCAACAGTTGTTGAATATCTGTCAAGGGTGTCCTGGAATTTAATGACAAACTTTTTCTCTTCGTTTAAAAAGTTTCTCATCTAATGACGCTATGCTCATGATGGATACTAAGCAACTGTGGATATTACCACACGAAGAAAATTGAACTTTATGTTTTTATAGAAGAAAAATTTAATTTTATTTGTTTAAAAAAATGTTTTGCTATACAAATTACAAAAAAACTGGCCTTTTCTCGTGTCCCGTATATCCTCACCTTAAGTTACCTATAGAAGTCTTCGAAGTAGGAGAAACTGGGGTGATAAGTGAACTTCAGTGGAAAAATCAGCCAAGAATCGAGTGGTTGGTAGTCCACTAAAAATTACTAGGTCACAGATTCTCGTTAACAGCCAGTTCAGTATTGTAATTTACCTATTTTCAGATAATAGCAAAAATCAACCGAATATCTCTATCAGCTGAACGATCAATTATTACTACTACTACTACTACTACTACTACTACTACTACTACTACTACTACTACTACTAATAATAATAATAATAATAAAATATACCAACTCCACTTCTTGGTCAAACAGAATAAGACGAGGAGGAAAGAAGCGGAGAAATTAGGCGTGATTAGTTTTCAAAATAACAATTAATTTTTTCACAGGTTTCCCTGTTATTTTGATAGTTAAATGAATACTTTCCGCTGGTCACCAGGGGTGCGAATATAAAATATATTTGTGAGTTGATCTTTATTTAACTGACATTGATGGAAGGTTCGTTAATCAAAAGGGGATAAGTGCGTGTTTGATAGAGGTACAAGGCATATATATATATATATATATAGAGAGAGAGAGAGAGAGAAATAAAGAGAGAGAGAGATATATAGTAAACAAGAGATAGAAATAACAAAATTGAAAAAGAATGAAATATAAACAGGGATATATTAAAATAAAGATGTATAGAGATACAGAGAGCTAGAGAGAGAAAGTAAAATAGATGGATGGATAGATAAAGATAAAAAGAGATAGATACAAAGAAAAAAACAGAAACAGAGCTATAGCTATAGACAGAGAAAGTTAAAAAAGGGACGTAGAAAAAAGAATCGATATGAGTACGATGAAAGTGAAAAGAATGAACGATAGTGGGACAAATAATGAGAAGGTGAATGGAATGCTATAGGGGAATAGAAGGAGGGAGAGAGTGGGGGAAAAATGTGTATGAAGGTGAGGGGAGGGTAAGGGGGTATTTGAAGTGGTAACAACCGTCAGGCCATAGAGGTGACCACACCGGTAACCAGTATAATGTAAAAATGACATCAATCATTGTTTGGCGGCACGTGTTGGTTTGATTAGCGGACATTTTGGTACTCGGGATAAAAACATGTGAACCCCATTATAGTCGTGACCTGGAGGTGGTGCATTCAG
>CABFWB010009751.1:0-11734 GCA_902151455.1 Timema bartmani | reverse complement strand
ACAATGGGAGCAATGGCAGACATCTTGGTAGGAAACAATGGGAGCAGTGACAGACATCTTGGTAGGAAACAATGGGAGCAGTGGCAGACATGTTGGGAGGAAACAACGGGAGCAGTGGCAGACATCTTGGTAGGAAACAATGGGAGCAGTGGCAGACATGTTGGGAGGAACTAGCATGCCATTTCAGGAAAAAAATTCAACTTCTCTGGAAAATGCAAATTTGAAACGCTGTCCCTTGTTATTTTGTAAAGAAGAATTGGTCTTTTTATATTATAAAAAAAAAATTGTATCTGAAAATATAACTTATCTCACTATTGAGAATTTAGAACATCATTGTTAGTGATTAACATCATGTGACCCGCTTCGGTGGCCGCATGGTCTTAGGTGCTACTCTTGCAGTGGACTGGACTGGCGATGAAGGGGAGATTGAGATTAAAATCTCTGTCCGGTGGATGGTGTACTTGAGGTTGGTTTTTTTTACTAAATGTTTTCCCACTCTCCCTCCACGCAGATACAGATATACTTCCTCTAAATACCCCCTTCCTAACCCTTAACATATTAGCGTAATTAGTACAACACATGCGTGCAATCCAAACAAGTAGTGAGACGTGGTGCTAAAAAAAATAGCTCTTTGTCGATTGGCTGTAGGTAATAAAATCAACTTTACATTGCCTATTGTATGCTTTTTTTCCCCCCCTTTAAGTGCCTATTTTGGTGCCTAAATCCCAAATATTTAATATGTGTTTGCCTGCCTATTTTAAACATTTTTGGCGCCTAAGAATCGGCTCCCAACTTATGACTAATACATTTATTAATTTGGCATTATTATAAATGTTAAAAAAAATAATTTTTTAACAAATTTATATTTTTTATTACAGATGGTATTAGTAGAAGACCCATTATTTTCACGTTCCTATGACTGCAAACTTGACTCTTTGACGGTAGACAAACATCCCACGGTGTTTGACGGAAGCCGCAAAAGGGAACGCCAGGAAAACACTTGTTCCAAGAGTCCCTTGAATAATGGATTCTGCAGATCCCACGGGGGAACCCGCCCATATACGAGATGCAAGGCAGAAGGCTGCTTCAAGTGTGCTTGGAAACGTGGATTCTGTACCTCGCACGGGGCACACGTACCCGCGCGGTGTGTCAGACCAACGGGTGCGCCAAGTTTTCTCAGAAAGGGGGTTATTGCTGCTCGCACGGGGAGGTGTCGTATCGGTTCAAGGAGAAAGACTGTCCCAAGTACGCGCTAAAGGGCGGACACTGCAAGGCGCACGGAGGTACCAGCGTCCGCTCCGGGTGCAAGGCGCGAGCGTGCCCCAAGCGCACCGCGAAGGGCGGGTATTGCTGGTCGCACGGGGGTACACGTCCTCACGCAAAGTGCGTCCAAGGGGGTTGCCTCAAGTTTTCCCAGAAGGATGGTCTATGCAAAGCGCACTGGTGCAGTCGGCGCAGGGAATGCATCACCGATGAGTGTGATTCGAATGCTCTGAGAGCTGGTTGGAGTGATGCGCTCGTTGGGTGAGCTTATGTTGGAGGGAAACTGTGTGATCACGCAAGGCCTCACCCGGACTGGAATATCTGTGATATATGGTTCTAGGTTTGAATCTCAGATGAGTTCATTTGTTCTTCACTTCGTTTGATGTATAACCTCCAGTGTTGTTTTTTTTTAAATTGTAACTTGAGTTTAAGTCAGGGTTGTGAAGTCACTCGGAAGCAATTTTGGGTGGAGTCGGAGCTGGGAGTCATAATATTACATAGCAATATATGGTAATTATATCCTTTTAAACTTTTTTTTTATTCCTTAGGACCAATATTTGTTATTTGGATTGAAAAATGTATTTAAATATACACTCACGATGTCAAGGAAACTGCCCATGAATTTGTCTGTATTCGATCATTTTACTGCAGTAAATTTATCTCTATAAGAAAAACCTCTTTTCACTTGTATTATATTAGTCCGGGAGCAAGCTTCTGATGAGTGTGCACTTCTATGTGCCCTCATTTTGACTATTGGGCACTATTACCCACCCAAAAGTTTAGTCAAAATTGTCTGGTCACATGATCTGGTTCATGGTCGTTTGGACACCATATTGGATTCAAAATGGCGCTAAAAGGAATTCTTAAAATGGCCCTAGCTCAGCCATTTGTGAACTAATTTTTTTTATAGCATAACTTGTTCTACAATTTTAGTTCTTAACAATTTTTCCGTAATTATAGCGGGTTTTCCGAAAAATTGGAAGAAATAATTTTTATAAAATCATATTTTATTAAAACTTTCTCAATTATATTATATTGTATTAAATTACCTTCTTTCAAATATGATACAATTACTGAAGTCAAATTTTTGTTACTAATTAATATAATTTAGCTATTTATGAAGGATTAGGAGTCGAAGGCCTCACAGACCAGCTCTACAGCTTTGTTTTAAATTTTCTTACATCCATGACTGTTTTCAGCCTGTGGTCAGTTTTTTATTAAAGCCATATATTTTCCACTACCGGCTTCGTAGCTTCACATGTCTTATAATCTAACTTAAGACTAGGACAGGAACAACGCCCAATCCCCGGCTGTTAATTTATCAATGTGGAAGGGTAAACCTATATTTCACCAATGATAAATTTTCGGCCATGCCAGGAATCAAACCCGGGATCCCTAACTCAGTAGACAAACACACTACCGACTGAGCTAAGGTGTCGGACCATGGTTTTAAATAAATATGATATAATTTTAGAAAAAAAATCACAAATAAAAGTAAAAAAACTAACAGATATTTACAAATACATCAATATTTCAATACTTTGTTGGCATCTTAATTGGTGGTAAAAAGACTAAAAAGAAAGTTATCTGGTGGACTTAAAATTCTCTCGAGGTTCTATTATTCGTGGCATTAGACAAATTTTAGTCGCGTTTGTGTGCATGACGAGAGTTTGGTTTCCGGTAAAGGAATAGGAAACTAAAAGAGAATGTGTCTCACAACCATTTTAAACTGTACTGGTGTAAGACAATCTCTTAATGTATCACTAGCCTGCTTCGGTGGCTGCGTGGTCTAACGCGCTACTCTCGCAGTAGACTAGGGTGCTTATGATGGGGAGATCAAGGCTCGAATCTTGGTCGGGTGTACTGAGGGGTGATTTTTCTTAAATGGTTTTCAACTGTCCCTCCATGCAAAAGCCGCAACACTTTAAATTCAAACCACCTCATTCATAAAACAGTACATACATGCGTGTAGCCCGGATTGGTAATAAGACGCGGTGATCTTTTGTAATCGGATTGAGAAAGGTTTGTAGTATTTGTACAAATTTCGTGTATTTTTGTAAACTACTCCCCTTCATCCTTTTATCTCCTTGGCTTGAATCTTGTTTTTGAATAAAAGTAGGCTACACAGGTCCACTCTAGGGGTGTGCAAAACGTGGGGCTGCATAGAACCCCTATAAGGATACTTTTTTGGGCCCCTACCGTTTATTCAAAAAGTCATGGATGAAATATATTTTTCTTTAAAGAATTGTATGTAAATTTTCCTTTTAATACTTCATCCATGGATGACCATGTATTTTTAGAAGTAAATTCAATATAATACGTTTTAAATCTTTCTTTATTTAAAAACTTCCTTCGTTCTAATTAAAAATCTGGTTATGAGTTGGCAACCTTTTACCCAATAGGAAGCGAGCCCTCGCAACATCAGGTTGCCAGGAGTTCTATTAGTTAGTTTTAACGTTGAAGACAAGGGGTCCAAGAAGCGAGGGGTAGGTCATATATAAGGGCCTAGAGCAGCTTGTGCTTATAGCCATCTCAATCTGTAGCAAGCTCTAGCTCTGGCTCGCCGCGTCATTTCGTTAAACGAATAAAAACTGTCAGTTTTATGTTAAATTTTTAATATTGAAAGTGTAATTCATTAAATAAATCGCGTATAAATATTGAATTTTATTAATTTCAATAGAAATAACTAATAATTAATCCTACAGTGGATTTAGGTAAATAATATGAGCATCACATAGCAGTGTGATAACAAGTTCACAGTTAAGACAACAGGTATCCCAACCTTGGGACGTATCAATGTAAAAACGTTATCATAGTTGGTGCCCAACCACGGGCCGGACACGGGTCATCATCATCATCATCATCATCATCATAAAACCGATATCATACCCCTTTTGGTAACAAAAGGAAAAAAACAAGTTGGTTTGGGAAATTTTTGCTTGCACGCTCATATAGTATGAAGCGAGTTAATCGTTTTAACCTCAATGATAGGCATTTTGTCTGTCTAGGGTGGATATGTCCCACGATATTCTTTGAACACATCAATTGATTTAATTCAAACTTACATAGTTGTTATTTGCACCTTTATACAGATTATGTTCGTTGGGGAAGAAATCAACCTTTATATGTATAAAAACGCGTCTTCCAACATTGATTACTACATGTATTTATCTTTCAAGGCATTTCTCTTATATCTTATATGGCTGAAAATTGGTGTATAGGTGCAAAACAACTTTGATGACACTAAATTTAATTCCTTGATTATTTTTTCTGGGTGGCGGGTTGCAGATAATTTGGTGGTCCCGCACGAAGCTTGGCCAGGGTCCCACATCTGCTAATTGCAGTCCTGAGCCTACATTCAGAGAGTAACATTAGAATCGACAGATCCCACAGTAAGCTACGGTCACATCCATAAATTCTACCCAAAGTAGACAAAACTTTATTGAATTAAGATGGATTAAATAGCCAAGCTATTTTAGGTGTTAATAACAGCTACAGGTGCATCTAAATGTGTTATATTTAAATTGAAACACTCTTGTACACATGTCCTGGGTTCAATTCCTGTTTCCAGGTATCATTTTTCAATCTAAACAATATATTTAATAGGTTATAACATCTTTAACTGCCAGTTTCCCTCGTTAAGCATGTCGAGTAGAAAATATCTAGAATGAAATGACATTCAATAAATAAACGGCAATGAATAATTTGTTGGAGGCTGTTTCGAGTGACATTTTTAATAACAGTACTGACACTAGGGATTGCATGGCTAAAACTCATCAGTGGATTTTATTAATTTACACCAAACATTTGCATGTCTAGTTTATTACAATTTAATTTCTTCTAACGAGAACCATTTTTAATCAAGTATAGGAGATTAAATGTTGCTTAGAATACCATTAATAAATGAGATCGATGAAGAAATGAACGAGTACATCAGATTAAATATAACACAACTATACAGGTCAGGGGTGGGGAAAATAAAGATTTTTCTGGTGGCCATTAAAACAAGATGACAGCAGTCTAATATCCATAAGGTAAATGTCAAGAAAACTCGTTTAGTAAATACCGACAGTTACTACCAATTTTCTCTTATAACCCTAGGTCCTGTACACTCCGTTTAGCCTGAAAAGTAATAATATTACCCTGCTTGGTTCCACTATGGTGTAGCTTATAAGATAGGGACATAGTATAATCAGTTAAGGTAAGACTGCTACCTTTCTTGGTTCCGTTTTGGGGTAACTTTTAGTATAGAGAAGGCTATGACTCTGACCTCTGTATGTTAACATTATGTCTACAGCTTGATTCAGAAATCATTCTATACAGCTGGAGAAAATAGGAAATATTTTCGAAAATAATACAGTTCTGATACTTTTTTAGCAGATAATAAAGTGTCAATTATCGCAGGGCCACAAATATTACTGGATTGACATCTGTGACACTGACAGAAATTTTTCTAGCGGTCTTATGCATATCTTTGTGTAAGAGAGAAAGAAGCTTTCGGGTATTTTTGTCTCCTTTTCATACATATAAGTCTATTATACAATTGGACAAATTTCATTATCTTTTGCGAATTTTTAATATATATATATATATATATGTATATATATATATATATGTATATATATATATATATGTATATATATATAAGAATATTTTTATAAGTGTATCAATAAAATGTCTAAATGTCATAAATATGCACAATATTTATGGCTTTATGGACAAAATAATATATCCCTAGAAATTTGTGAACAATAACCGTTCACTCAGCACGCTGGTGCCTTAGTAGAACAAGATCAAAGCTTGGGTTTGTCACTTCTGTCTCTAGTAGAGGACAAGATTGAACTTTATGTTTTCGATTTTGATCGATTGCAAAATGGTGGGTTCATGTCCCTCTAATAGTATATAGAGGTCACTGGCCACGAATAATAATTGTCGCATAGGCCGCAGGTTTACCAACCCCTGACGACAGCTCTGAAAAATATATCTGATCGCGGTGTTTTTTATTCACACGAAACGGTTAAGATATATTTTATGAAAGTAAGAATGTCATATCTTCACGATGAATTTTATATTAACTATCTAGGGGTTTTTTTTTTTACATTACTTAGTCTTATAGGTACGCAGGTGTGCTGACAATCATTTTGTCTAGAAAGTGAATTTTAAATACGTTATATATATATAATATTCAGATACTTCTTATGACTCCCACAAGAATGGGACAGTTTTAAATTCTCGTCTCTGATCTTGGAGGGATCTGAATTCTGCCACCATGTTTCTCCTTTGAGTCAACAGATAGGCCTTCATTGTGGAAAAACAAGAGTAGAAACGTTATAACGAGACGGTCTCTAGACCAATCACAAAATTTCAGCTTCATCAGCGTCATCATCTTGCCTCAACTTGCAATAACTTCAGCATTCTTTTCTCTCCGTTACATCATCAGCTTGGGAGACTCATTAACATTTCTAAACCTACATACTCAATCAGTGTGCCTACGAAGCGAGATACTAGTAGACAGCTACTTTGACTGTCGTTGAAATTATCTGACCTAGCTCGTTAAATGGCAAGCGCCTGTGTCATTCTTAATCTCTCTCTCGTTTCAAGAGACATTACACTCATATAAAAACAATCATTGTGATATCAATTTTAGAGATCTTTATATTCACTAACGAACAAAAGTTTGCTAAGGGCTGGCTGGTTCACTAATAAACTAGTATGGATACATTTGAGAACCTTTGATTTACAGGAGAAAATACTTACGTCAGATAATTTGGTGAAGGATTATATTGAATGTTGGCTGAATTTGGTTAAGAATTATCGTTGGGAACCTTAAAAGAATAAATCCCCCATTGAGAATAATCAAAGATAAGCTGAAGTCCACTAAATAAAACCGTACTGAGCATTGGGGAAGAATCGTCACTGGGACATTTGAGAGAATTAATCTCCCAATGAGAATAATTTAAGATATTTTGAGGTCCACGATAAAAATAAAACGCATTCAAGTATTGGGTGAATAGTTTTGATAAAGAACTTGGATTGGGAGCTATCAGAGAACGAACTTCCCAGAGAGAATTATCACAAAAAGATAAGCGAAGGACCACAGAAAACCCTTGTACTTGAGTATTCAACTTGAGGGAGGGTGAATTACTCCTCAATCCTCAATATGTCACGGCAGAGACCTCTCTCAGACGCGGGTATCAAACCTTTCTTCAACTTCATGCTCCTAGTGTGGCGTATTTGCGGGATATGGCCACTCTACTACGAGGAGACGCGTGGATGGAAGGTGAGGCTGCACACCCTCTGGAGGTTCGTCCTCTTCATGGCGTCCTTCACGTACGTCTTCTCAATTTCTATCCAGGTCGTCATCGACAGAAACAACCCGAAGGAGATATCCGACGGGATAAGCGTGCTCTTCATCACCATCATCATCTACGCCAAATGGATGACCCTCCTGATCAAGGAGGAGGAGATCAAAGGTATCATGAGTTCCTTAAACGATAATTTCTTAGAGCTCGTAGAAAGGGGCGAGAAGGAAAAGGTCGACTCGATAAAGAAGGCGGTGCGACGGGCGAAATTTGTGACGGCCTGCTACGGAGGATACTTCTGCTTCGTCGGGAGCCTTTACGTGGTGAAGGCCTACCTGGAGAGGTCCCAGATCGCCAAGGGAGTGACCGAAGGTGAGGTGGGCTACATCAACGCCACGGGACCGAACATGATTATAAAAGCTTACTACCCTTTTGATACGGAGGACCCCGTGTTGGACGGTATCGTGTTCCTGCATCAGTCCGTCGGGGTCGTCACTAACGGTTCCATCTGCGGCTTCATCGATACTTTCTACTTCGCCCTGATGATACAGCTGTGCACTCACTTCGAGATCCTCAACATGACCCTGTCTCAGGTGAGAACTCTTCTCTTTCACTCGGGGTGGTTAACGTAGACCTAACTAACAAAAAGTACATGACTTACACACTAACTTAACCTTGGACAGTACATCTAATACTACACACCAACACAAAATATCTAGTAATTGGTTAGCAGGACTAATAATCTAGCTTGATCTAAGAGAGTACATCTTGTAATAGCATGGCTTACAAACTAACTTAACCTAGAACGGTGTGTCTAATATTGTATATGAAAAGCTAACTCTAGGGATGGCTCGAGGTATGTTTGCCTTTTTGCACCCCCCTATATAACCGGAGGATAATAAGAAAATATGAACATAATCTCTAAACTTAACAATTTATAACCTAACATAGCCTGCGCGTGATATGAATATAGTGTCAAAACCTAACATAACCTCATCACGCCCGGGTTACGTTAGGTTAAGTTGGGGCTCTGTATGGCACCCCCCTTCGAGCAGGCGCCCCGGATAGCATCTCTGGTCTCTCGGCCCTTAAGCCGCCCCTAATACACCGGGTTGTAATTACAATACAAGCCATCCCCTGCCACAGATGAGTATATCAGCCGATATCACCCGTTCTCGTCTTACCTTACCATCAACTCGAGACCAAAACATTTCATTGGATAAAAAATGGCAAAGTGGTATTTGGTGGTGGCCTCTATCGTCTGTTGATCCACATAGCTTTTTTTTTCTAAATAAAGGTATCCGAGACAGGCGTTCATGCTAAAAGTGAAGCGGTGGCGTCAAGAAAGGAGAAGTCCATCGTTGACGATGACGTCAAGAACCTGACAAAGTCATCGTCGCTGCATCCACTGGTGTCCGGAGGTGAAGGTTTGGGGTTGATGAGAACTGGGAGCCCTCCGGGGCCAGTAACTCCTGAGGAACCTGTCCGGGAGTGTACCCCGTCCCTCCTGGAATGCATCCGCTATCACCAGTATCTTCTAGAGTAAGGCTGGGTTTATATTAATATAGTTAGAAACCCTGATATGTGCTATATATATATATATATATATATATGAGGTATTTAACATGTACGTTCTGATCCAACCGATTATATCAACACGTATGAATTTCTATGAGCGAGAGCTAAAGGACCTACCAATTTTGCCAGTAAAGGTATTTCCATATACCTTTCAGGGTTCTTTTACATGCCACAATTGACATGGGACCGACGGCTTTACTTTCCTGTGAAGGAAGCTGTGCTAAAACTTTTTATAGCTCAAGAAAAATCTGTCGACCCTAGCTGGGTTTTAACCAACGAACATCATATCCTGAGACGAGCACCTTACCCAAAGACCACTGAGTTTGACTTGTGGTAAATAAAATGGTGGGATTTCGGTATTAAATTTTGGTAAATATGGGGCATTTTCCGGATAAAAATCTTAAAATAATCTATTCCATTTTAAGAGGTTTAGTGTTATGGATAGAAAACTCACTGCTACATTTTAAATATTTGCCTTCGTTAGCAATTTGCCTATTATAATAGTCAAACATTTACCATTGATCTTAGTTAGGAGGCGTTATTTTTTCTGGACTGGAAACTTTAATTTGCTACGTGGAAATTAAGTAGAAAATTATAATAGCACAGTTGATACTACTTTTGCTGGCAATATCAGCCAAAGAACTAGGTCGGAACTCAAATGTTACTATCGTTCTATAAGTAAAAAGAAGTATATTTTTATGTGAATAATCTTAATTAAAATCGACTTAATTGACCATTATTCGCATGTAATAGGCCAAGTAATAAAATTGCAAAAAGATTCAATTTCGTTATATTTAACTAGGCTATAATTAACTTTAAAAATATGTTGATATTAATTTTAACGTGCCAAGTAAAGTTTCTTAAATATATGTCTCGCGATATTTCAGTGTTCCTAGCAAAACAAATAGCTAATAGTGCTTAAAATATAATTTGCAAGAAGTTGTAACACATTATTTTTAGTTATGGCACTCATAATAGATATATGGTAAATAGCTCACAATGCATACCTAGCGTTACTGTGACTTTAACTATTTATGCCCTATCCATGGAGTTTAACATAGATGACCCTTGGGTTTAGACTATCAGCCAATGGGATTTTGAGGAGAGGCTATGGTCAATTAACACACAGAAAGTACTGTATATTATGAAGATTAATTAATAATATTTCTGATTATGTTTTAAATGTCTTATGGTAGACATACGTGTTTGTTTTTAAAGAATTTTATTTGTTTTACTGTCAATGATTACGATTGCAAATATGATTGAAAATAATATTGAAACAGTATATTTTTGATTATGTTATTTACAATTAGGTCCACCATAATATTAAAGGCAGTAATACAATCTAACCAAATAAAAATCCAATTGAAGACCTGAGAATGAAAACCAGGTAAAGATGAAAATCTGAAAATTAGGTTAATTTTATGATTCAAAAGATATGGTTTTATTAACGTTTTCCGAGTGAATCCTTAAATAAAGTATATTTAATTTACCTAAGTAGCAGATCTAATAGACTATGCCAATTTCTGTGAATAAAAGATAATCAATTTAAGTAAGACTCTAATCACTAGGTTTAATAAAAAAAAAGGCTTATAATGAATACAAAATACAATATATTATTTTGCCTAAAGGGTCAGATTCAAAACTTAAATAGAAGAACTGTCCTTCTAATGAAATACAATTTTTCAGTAAATGATTTTTTTTTAAATACATAACATAAAAAAGGACGACAGCAAATACAAGTTCGTATATGTGATACCCAAATAAAACAGAAATGTAATTAGATGAATAGATTTTTTTTCATATAAATAATAGTTTCTTTAGTGTCAGATATAAATTAGGTAGTTGAAATCCTTAGAACTTCTTAGAAGAGTTCATTGGCGGGCTTAAAATAAATTGAAGGTCTATATTTTTCCATATGAATATATTTTTACTTCTGTTATTTTAGGCACTTTTTATAGTAGATAGATAGTAGATTGTTGGTCATATAAAAATACAAGCTGTCCAGAAACCTTTAAAACCTGAAAAAACTCAGGAAATTGTCTTGGTCATAGGAAATACATGTAAAATTCAAGGATTTTTCTCATATTTCTAGAGTTTTCCCATATTCACTAAAAGAAATTACGCAACTTTTAAAAATAACATTTTTCAACCAGTAGATACTCCTCTTGAATCTCTTTTAAAACAGTTGTCCATGTTATGTATATTAATCTCATTTCTCAAAAATAACATCTGATTTTCATGTTGTCTTTCCCCCCTATCTACCGCTAAATTTGAGTCGTAGCTATGCATATGTACGAGAATTCAATTACGTTGAAGTAAGACGAAACTAATAAATAAATTTCGCTCATAACAGTTTTAAACTGTATTGTTGTAAGGCGATATTTTAATGTCTCAATATGATCTCACTGAAATTTAACACAGATCGCACCCAATAAGTCCTTCATAAAGTCACACGATTTCAAAATGTATATGTGTCTAAAATATCTTGTTGAGATCTTAATAAAATAATGTTTGCGTGACTGGAAAAGGTAGGAAATTTGCTCTGGAAAACCTGGAAAAGTCAGGGAATTTTAAACTATTACTATCTT
>CABFWB010009750.1:0-11734 GCA_902151455.1 Timema bartmani | reverse complement strand
GAGGGAGAGTGGAAAACCATTTAGGAAAAACCACCCCCAGTTCACCCGACCGAGATTCAAACCTCGATCTCCCTGTCCTCTGCGGTAGAGCTCAACACGACTAGCGCGTTAGCCAACTACGCCACAGAGGCGGGGTGGGTTATTTGATTTTTAAACAAGTCAAACTTAACAACGGGAGAATATTAAATCAAGTAATGAAAGTTTTGAAAAATAAATACAGTGTGAGCATTTAAAACTTAAGAATAGAATTACAGCATAATTTTCTGTTATTCCCGGTAAAAATTCTAAGTTTTCCCGATTTTTTTAATGGCTTTTCCTTTGGTTGTGGGCCTTTGAAAAATATTTACATGTGTAAAGGTTTTGTACAAGGTGTGTAACATACACAGTATAGTTTAAATAAACAGGTGATTTATGTTTTAGTTTTGCAGTACCAGTATTGCAGAATATGCCCTCCCCTTATCATAGCATTCCAGTAAAATAATATTATTTCTAGATAGCTTCTGATCAATGAAAATTTTCTTAGATTACATACTCGTTATCGACAATGCCTACTTGTTGAACTCTAATATATTTTTTGAAGCAGGTTGCATCCTAACTTGATGCACTTAAGCACTCAAAGCATTATCACATTCCAACAATGTGTGAAAGAAAGAAGATAAGAAGGCCTACCTAATTCATGCTAGGAAACCTCTTGTTTATGCCGATTAAACTTCCCCTCTTCCACTGATGAGTACAAACACTCATTCTACTATATGCACCTGGACGACAATGATTTGCATCTCAAATTACTTTGTTCTTGTTTCCTATTCTAGATAAACAATTATTTTAAATCTAAGTTACAGGCCAGTTTAGTAAATAAACTAAATATCCTATGTGGTAAATCATTCTAAGCGATTTATTTACAGTAAAAATACCTTAAAATAAAAAAATAAAAAATTAGACAATGTGAGACTATTTTCAGAATTATTTTAGAAATTATGGTTTTTGTTTAAATGTTATATCTTTAAAATCACCAAAAGAACCTAAATTCATTAAAATTGGTAATCCTATCTTGACTTGCCACTACGCCACAGGTTGCTCTCAAAATAGATGGCCTCACTAAACCTTACACAAACTAGTAAATTCCTTCCATCATGTTGACAGAATTACTAGGGTGAGAGGTTAGCAGGCAAGCTGGGCCACACAATTAACTCTACAATAACTTTAAAAATAGATAATTAGAGTGAACACTGGGCTGTAATATATGTAGTCAATCCAAGTAAGACCGATCACCAACAAAGAACACCACTCTAGCTACACTGATGTTGAGTTTAATTCTATGTTGCAACCAGTGAGATATATTCTTATGGTATAATTTTAATATTTTATGAGTGTATGAACAAATTCTCCCCTATATGAAAAATTGTGAAACTGATTTGTACCAGTGGTAATAGAGTAAACTAATAATGATTAGGATTAGATTTATTATGAAACACTTTTTATACCAATCTACTGATATTTAAGGAAACTTTTCAGGTTAGCTGCAATTTAAAGGCTATCAGGTTTCAGAACATGCAAAACTTTTTTTTTCACCTTGTCTCCCTACCCATACGGATTATATCGTACTATATGTATAGGCTATTAATTAAGCAGGTGGAGTATACATGGGGAGGATATCATTAAGAAGAAATGTACACACATTTATGCGAAGGAAGAGTGGGAAACCAATAATATAACTAATGGCTCTGGACTGTGTAATGTCCCAATTTGTAAACCCCATGTTGTTTTGGAAAGGAAGAATAAGACTGCAGTTTTAATATTTTATTTGCATTTCATATTTAAATTCGGGAATTATCTTTATTTTATGATATTATTTTTAATCATTCATTTTTATTTTAGAATATTTAAGCCCTTCAGGCAGTTTGGAAGTCAATACATTTATTTTATTTTAAATGTGCTTACTGGTTGCGTTGGACGATGAAACCAAAACGGAAAGAGCTGATCTTGCGCTTAGTTTTCGTTCTAAGAGAAATACACCTTTTCTTTAGTACGGAGTGGTTGCATTGTCCAGCCAACCAGAAAGCCAGAATTCAAACTACTCTCTTGTGATAGGTCGAGAGATTGTCAGTCCACTCCGGTGCAATCGTCGATATCATCAGGATTTTAAAAAAGACGCGAGGGAGAAACAACCTCTGACTGTTACTCTAGGAAAGAGATGTACAGTGACCGGGATGGTGACAAGACTTGTGTCGCTTGTTGACACATATAGTGTACAGTGCCCGGGATGGTGACAAGACTTGTGTCGCTTGTCGTCACATATTTAATTATGATTTAGTGTACAGTGACCGGCGCAGAGACGGGTCATTTGTACAAGCCGACGTTGTAATTTGTTATAGTAATAATGTATAAAGGAATATGTTCTAATAATAAATAAATATAAAGGTGATCAAAGTATATTTATTGTATAAGTGTGAATTTCCTTATATGATAATTGCGTCAATAAGAGAAGCTGAGCTAGCCAGGGATAATGATGTTAATATTATAAGTCATCGTTTCATAGTGTTTTATAATTGACGACCCAACGAAGAGGTTTTCTTGACTTTGTCAATTGATGACCCATCGTGAGGCTCTCTTTATAATACAATAACTGGTTCAATTAAAATGCGGCAATATTGGTCTATAAGTTTTGTGCAGGGAAGAGAACCCCGAATCACTAAGACAAACAACTTTTGACTACTTAGTTTGAATGCCGGTCAAGTGAAATAGTGTCGAGTATTTTCTCCTAGTAACGTGCAAAAAAAGGTGGGGTAGCTTTGTAAAATCTGAAACAAAAACAATTATGTATAATAAGAGATCCTACATTATGATAAATAAATGTTTTTAATTTTGTCTTGAAAAACAATAAATTTTTAGAGTGGACTAAAACATTCTCAAATAAAAATGAGTTTTTTCAAATAAAAATGGTTATAGTACTTAAATTATATGAAAAAAATAATAGGTATTTCAGTAAAAAAATAATAATTGCATAAATATTTTTCCACATTTATTAAATGTATATAATGTTCATATATATATATATATATATATATAGGCTATAAACTGTATATAGTAGTAATGGTTGTAGAAATATTTTCACTACTACAATATACTTTTGAAATTAAGGAATAATTTATAAAATATAAAATCAAAATGGAGGCTTACTGCAAACGGTATATTACATAAATTATTAGATAGTAAACTTGAATTTTGTTTGTAAATACAAGAGCTTATTTACAAATTTGGAATTTCACATAGTAACTTTAGGCCTAACTTTTATTTCTTGAACTTAAAAATAGTTAAGAATAATTATGTAAGTTACTATGAAGTTGAAAATAACTTTTATAGGTCTACTTTCAAATGGTGGCCCATCCCTTGAATAGATTTCGTGAAAAGTAGACTGTCCCTATGTATGACAAGTCTAGATAGACTGTATATAATTTTTTTAGCACCACGTCTTACTACCCATTTTGGTTATATGCTTAAGTACTAATTACACTAATAGATTAGAATTGTGTAGGTTGAATTTAGAGGAAGTTAACCCGCATTTGCGTGGAGGTAGAGTGAAAAACCATTTAGGAAAAACCACCCCCAGGTCACCTGACCAAGATTTGAATCTCTATCTCTCCAATCTCGGCATNCCAGGTCACCTGACCAAGATTTGAATCTCTATCTCTCCAATCTCGGCATTCTAGCTCAACACGAAACTAGCATGTTAGCCAACCACGCCACCAATGTAGGTAGCTAGACTACAAAGAGAGAGAAAAACAACAGTGTTTTGTAAAATAAGAGATGGCGGTTAGGATCGTACACGTGTCTCTCAGTAGGTAGCTCCTACTACAGTAGTGGAAATGTGTGGGTAATTTAATGGGTAATGAGACACAATTCACTAAAACATAGTGTAGCCTATACCTTTAAAAACTGAGAAATACCATCCGCAACGATTGTTGCATGTTCTGAGAAGACATCACTCTTGTAAGAGACTGGTTGGTCAATGACAGGATAGTCGGGGCTACAATTTGGGCAACTGAGTTCAAATTTCAAATAGGTGTATTGAGGGTGTTTATCCTTTGGTTGCCAACTCTCAAATAGAGGTATGTTTGCATGGAAGGAGAGTGGGAAACCATTTAGGAAAAAACCACTTCAGTACACCCGACTGTGATTTGAACCTTGATCTCTCAGTCATCAGCAGGCCAGTCCAACACAAGAGTGACACCTTAGACCATTCTGCCACTGAAGCGAGTGTCATATAATTAACAACAACAAAATGCCAATAGTATGAGCCAAGTAATATCTGCTACATTGGCTGCTAGTACACATTTATTAATAGTGTACATGGTGCATATTCAACTCTATGCCTAGATTAAAATAAATTATTATATATAATGCCCAAACATACTTTTCATGTATTATTTCATATAATGCCCAAACATACGTTTGATGTATTATTTTTACATAATGTCCAAACATACTTTTCATGTATTATTTCATATAATGTCCAAACATACTTTTCATGTTTTATTTTATATAATGTCCAAACATACTTTTCATGTATTATTTCACATAATGTCCAAACATACTTTTCATGTATTATTTCGTATAATATCCAAACATACTTTTCATGTATTATTTCATATAATATCCAAACATACTTTTCATGTATTATCTCATATAATATCCAAACATACTTTTCATGTATTATTTTGTATTAATGTCCAAACATACTTTTCATGTATTATTTCGTATAATATCCAAACATACTTTTCATGTATTATTTCATATAATGTCCGAACATACTTTTCATTTATTATTTCATATAATGTCCAAACATACTTTTCATTTATTATTTCATATAATGTCCAAACATACTTTTCATTTATTATTTTATATAATGTCCAAACATACTTTTCATGTATTATTTCATATAATATCCAAACATACTTTTGATGTTATTATTTCATATAATGTCCAAACATACTTTTCATTTATTATTTCATATAATGTCCAAACATACTTTTCATGTATTATTTTATATAATGTCCAAACATACTTTTCATGTATTATTTCATATAATATCCAAACATACTTTTCATTTATTATTTTATATAATGTCCAATCATACTTTTCATGCATTATTTTATATAATACCCGATCATACTTTTCAGTATTATTTTATATAATGCCCGATCATACTTTTCAGTATTATTTTATATGATGCCCGATCATACTTTTCAGTATTATTTTATATAATGCCCGATCATACTTTTCAGTATTATTTTATATAATGTCCAAACATACTTTTAAGTATTATTTTATATAATATCCAAACATACTTTTCAGTATTATTTTATATAATGTCCAAACATACTTTTCAGTATTATTTTATATAATGTCCAAACATTACTTTTCAGTATTATTTTATATAATATCCAAACATACTTTTCATGTATTATTTTATATAATGTCCAAACATACTTTTCATATATTATTTCATATAATGTCCAAACATACTTTTCATGTATTATTTCATATAATATCCAAACATACTTTTCATGTATTATCTCATATAATGTCCAAACATACTTTTCATGTATTATTTCGTATAATATCCAAACATACTTTTCATGTATTATTTCATATAATGTCCAAACATACTTTTCATTTATTATTTCATATAATGTCCAAACATACTTTTCATGTATTATTTTTAGATGTTTCATTAGACTTAGGTAAAAATCTTTAATCTTAATGAGTCTAGTATGCCTTACCCGTCCCACATTTGGATATTTTTCACTGAAATGGTGCCATGTGTTGATATTTTATTACCTTTATTATGCACACTATAGTAAGGAACGTAGAATCGAATGACACCAAGATTTAATTTTTTTAAATTTTATTAAATACTATATTTACATATAAAAACAACACATCACCCAAATCACTTTCGAAATGTGAATATTGATGATGACGTTTGACTTTCCTGATTCTGCGCACTGGATGAAAGTAGTCAACCCATGATGCTTTGTGTTACACTCATGATCTTGAGCAGTGTGCACTAAAATATCTATGACATCGCTGTATGTATCATCCACATTTATTACATTAAATGGTTTATTTTATCTATAATTATAAATTTAATTTATTTACACATGAAAGGTTAGGTTAAGCTGGGTTGATAAAGTGACAATAATGAAAGGTTAGGTTAAGCTGTGTTGATAAAGTGTCATAATAATTAATATAAACTATTATATTATTTCAATGACATCATCAATAGGCTATTATGTTTTACTTTGTCTATAATTTGATCGTTATGGATACTATGGATACCTACAGCTTAGTTAAATCATTTGAAGTTAAATTTACTATGGTGTAAAGTTAATTGTGGTCATCATAGATAGTTTTGACGCCTTCGTAAAGACGTTAAAAATAATATTTGGGGTTTAGTGTAATGTGTCCAAATAGTTCTAGAACGGTTGAAAGGTATCTGTCACTTATGTGAGCAGAACTTTTCTTGTTTAATTTAAGGGTCATTCTCAAATTGAGGGACAATTCATGTCTCCTACCTTTATCAATATTTTGTTGTTTTTAAAATAAGCAACCAATTTTTTTTTGTAGTAGAAAGTGTATAAAGCTTGATAGAAACATTTAAATATGGTGATATTAAAAATAAATTGACCAAATAATTATTAAAAAGTCCCTTTCATTACCTCGCTAAATGTTCCCACCTCTGAATTTCAAAGTTTGAAATGTCTGTATAAAAATAAAGAAAAAGAGTAAAAATTATATAACCATGGTATGGTAAAATATTCCCGTGATAATGTTAATTTCGTTCAAAGAATCCATTTTAATAAATTATTCATGAATTTCAACATTTTAATTGATGTTTATTTGTCCCCAAACAATGCACTGGACAAACATGATATTTTTAATTGGTGTTAAAACCTTCCAGAATGCTCCACTGTTCCCCATTAGCCGTAGTGTTGTTGTCCTGTAGTTACTAGTTCTAGTTATTTCTTTGGTTAAAAAGAGTATTCAATATTATTCGGTCAACTTACGAAAATTCAGGTAAATTGTTAAAATGTTGATAGCATTTGAAGTTTTTGAAATAACTAAGCCAATACCAGTTCATTTGAACGTAAATGGAGGCAGGAACTAACCTCAATGTTTGTTTGCCACTTTATACATTTATATTATGGTAAAGTCCACCAAAAACATCACTTCGCTAACGTTTCTTGGTGATGAAACTAAGGATAGTCACGTAGCTCACGTTAGAAAAGTGAAATTTTCACTGTAATTAGCATTTTGTTATTACAGTTTGACAATAATTACTGTTGATATAGATATTTGTATTCAAATTAACCTTTTAAAACAAAGGCAATGCAAATATATTGTTGAAGCTTTATAATTTATTTCTACTTTACGGTTTCATGTAGGACCTACAACTTTGGCAAAAACGAATAAAAGAAAATAATTTTAGTTATTTTCTTAACTTTTAGAAATAATAGACTATTACTAGGCCATTTTTTTTCTTTCGTGAAAAATGGTAAAGAAAAAAAGAAAGTCCAAACACAACTTTATAGCCCCAATAACACTCGATATGTTTTTTCAGTTACTAGGTGTATGGTCATTTCTGTTTGTGTTGTTAATATTTAGTTTTGTTGAATAACTGATATATTTCAGAATAACAATTTTTGTATTTGAAGAGATAATAGTATAAAACTTATTTGTTATTTTTTTATAAAAATGTGCATGTATAAAATTAAGGTAAAACTTTCATTTAGCAAAGTTTTGTTCCGCAAAATCCAAATTAATTCTTGCGGTTTTCCCAAACATCACTTCGCTAATAACTGTGTCACCTCGCTAACACTAATAAAATGACTTATTTTACACGGACAATATTGGTAAAAAAAAATATTAGGCCTAATACCTATTTGAGCTATTCTATGCATAAATAAAAAATGAGAAATGTAAAACTTAATTTTCTTTGGATTTTGGAAAATTTAACGTCACTAACACATGAATTTTGTATGATTCTTCACTTACGAAATCCTAATTCCAATAAATTAAGAAAAAATATCTTTTTTATATTATTGTTTAAAAGTTACCTAGTAAAAATTCATATTTTATTTTGATTTTAGAGATTATAACATATTTATGCGCATGTGAAACAGCGTTAGTGAAGTGATGGATTATGGGTAGCCACTTTGATAAAACTAAAAAAAAGCATGAGAAAATGGTAAAATAAAGTTCTGCTGGTGTTTCTACTTGCTTCTTTAAGTTAATACATTTTGTGTAATCAGGCAATTAATTATCCTTTTTCTGAAATTTTTACTTTTTTATTTTTAGATTTTCTATTTGTCCCTCAATTTGAGAATGACCCTTAAGTTTTTTTAGTTTAAATCGATTCTACGTGTTTTAATGTTTGGAATAATGTACGGCTGATAAAAATATTTTTGATATTTTTATGAAGAATTGGCTTAAAATGGAACGGCTAAGACGTACTAAGACTCTAATTAATAAGGAGTAGGCCTATTTAAGATACTCAGGGTTTTGACTGTCAAATAATTTATCATAATAAAATTACTGTAGTAAATATTATAGAATATAGTGTAGGCCTAGTTCAAGTAAGCAAATGATTGAAATTATATTAATAAAATAATAGGCCTACTCTAGGAATATTGCTAAAACAACACATTTTGACTAAAGTGAACCTAAATCTGAAAAATAGTAATGAAATGTTACTATTTTACTTACTTTAGACGTAGAACATTCAAATAACATGAAAACATGTGGGGTAACCGTAAAATAATAATTTAATTAGGTTTCAATCAAATACATAGTAGGCCTGATCATTTTATTAAATTGTGATGGTTTCTTGTTAATTAAAATAACACTATACTATTTAAATAACTAACGTGTACCAACATAAAAAACATAAATAAAATCGATATTTAACAGAGAGATGTAGCTGCTTTGGCACACCTACTTATCTATTTATTTGGACTGGCATTAATTAATAAAACACTCACAGTAGCGCATTATTTTGTGGAATAAAATTACTTTAATGCTGAATAAAACCTTCAAAATTAATTAAGCCATAACCAACTAGCCTCTGGCCATACGTAGCTTGAAAGCGTATGACCATCAAAACATAATCTCACCATTCACCGTATCCTTAGACCCACATTGCCAATTCCTAGATTGACAGCTTACCTTCAATACATCTATTTTAACATTATCCCACCATCAACATATTGGCTTGGTAAGGGGTTTTATAGCTTCAGGTTACCCAAATAAAATTTTATGTACACGCCTACCATCACTCTTATGCGCCCCTTCAGTATACGCAAGAAGAATATTCTTAATATGTTTGGAGAAGTATTTAACCCATTACATTAATTATTTAACTTTATACATTCCTTTGTTTGCGTATCCCTCTTAGGCTTAAATTATGGGCTCATTGTTGCCTAAAAAAGTATATAATTTGCATAAGTCAAAGATTGAATGGCTGGAATATTACCAGTGGCAGCTTGTGAGAAAAGGCTCTAGGGAGCCGCTGCCCACCCGAACAATATTGCAGCGTCGTTCCTATTTGGCAGTAGAAGCGATGACTACAGTTACAAGAAAATTGAAATGGGTTAAGGCAAGCAAAACGTAAGAGTGAAATACAAGTTAATAAATAAGTTTATTAGGATCAAAACAAAAATAATTATTACATATTCACAGACACGATAGCAGTCTAATCTTTCCACTGTTTAATGTTAGGCGTTAATAAAGTAACAATAAACATTGTTACCAAAATGGCCGTGTTTGATGTGAGGCACCTTAAATTGACTCAGTTTTAAAATTCAACCCAACCATTGTTGTCTTAACAATTGTTGGGTTGAAGTTTAAAACCGAGTTACTCCTTAAAGAAGAAAATGCGAACTTTCTAGAACGAAACTGTGCTTAACAGACGACTACCGTAACACTAATCGGAAGAATCTAATTAAGTTAAGGTTAAGCAACAATACACAACACTACTCCAGCCTTACTGCTGTTAGTCTCGAATCTGATAAGCATGGACAAATAATGAAGTTGAACGATATCTAAAACTAGGAAGCCTTAATTAAGGAGTCACAGTTATAATTGCTAACTGAGCCAGCTAGCGTTGGTTAGCTCCGAAAAGAGTAATATGATTCAAAATAAATGTTCCAAGTGCTGGGACTATTAGTTTACCAATATTAAATAAAGAGATATCAGGAATCTAGGCCATCAGGAAACTCTGGCAGGTCTGTTCTTAATTAGTATTGCCTGATCCTCCAATAATATAGTAAACATTCAAAAATAGTCTGGAGACAGGCTACAACAATGGAAATCTTCTAAACATTAAAGAGCCAAGTGGCGTCTGTAGGGAGCCGGACAAATTAATATGAACAACACCAAGCGGGCCACCCATCTGGAATAGAAGCATACCCACGGGTTGACATCTTACTAAGGTACAACAATAATGTCGAATCAAAGAATGATAACAGCCAAAGACCCAATTAGGTCATACAGTAGCGCCATGGATGAACTTTTTTTCCCCAATCTATAGAGTAGAGACATGGTCACATAGAAAAGGGCATTAGACTGCACCCCAAATATTTAAGACTTGTCATATTGAAATAGTTTAAAAATAAACAAGTGTGGTCATAAGGACTACACTCTGTTTAGAACAAACAAACTTACTCTTAGCGTTTTACATTTAAAACTAGTCATACGGACATATTTAAACAATAAACAAGTGTAGTCATAAGGACTACACTTTTTTTAGAATAAACAAACTCTACCAAAGAGTATAATATTCCACTAAGCCTAGATTGAAGCTTCTCAAAACTATAAGTCTACAAAAGACTAAATATATAATCATAACAGATATTTCATTCTCTGTGGCAAAGTGGTGAGACCGACGGAACAATCATATTGACCGTGACTTGTGGCTTACGTTGAACTGAAGCCTCCTGCTGGATGCTCGTGAGACGAGTTGTTGGAATAGAATACAAAAATAATCGCAGACACATATTAGAATGCTCTAATGCATCCTGAGGGGAGCACGAAAGCAATTTCCAACACGTACCGACCAATTAGTCACACCGTATGGTTTCGGATCCTAAAACAGACGGGTTGTCGCATTTCTCGAAGTTTCTGAAATAAAGAAGAGCATATTATTAATATTAGTGGGGAAAACAAAAAGTATGTTGGGAAACCCAATATAGGGTTTTTAGAGTTACGTGCGGAGATTCTACTCTATATTGGGCTGGGTGAGAGCCTCCCAAACCACTGTTGACACATCTCGCTTATCCAAGCAGTGTTTTGGGACATCGATGGCACCCTCCAGGGTCGATGACGTAAATTTCAAGCCCCTGGATAAGAGGATTGGTGGCACCGGGAAGACTGTGATAAAAGGACTGCACCAGCTTCCAGAAGTGGTCCTTGATGGTAGGTATATCCAGGTCGCAGTGCAGAGTCACATTCCGGACATACCAAGGTGTGTCCACAATGATCCTCAGATACACGCTCTGGAATGCCTGCATCCTCCTCATATACGTGTTCGCCAGGTGGCCCCATAGGGACATGCATAGTCGAGGATCGGTCTAAGCAACTGATTGTACAGTGTTAGACCGTTCCTAGTAGACAGGGCGCTACGCCTGTTAAGCAGTGGGCCTAGGATTCCCAGCCTTTGCCTCACCTTGTTTAG
>CABFWB010009749.1:0-10211 GCA_902151455.1 Timema bartmani | reverse complement strand
GTTGTCTTTAGTCAGAGTGACTAACCTTATTTTTGCATGTCCATCAGACATAGCTGGTTTTCTTTAGTCAGAATGACTAACATATTTTATATGTCCATCAGACATGTTGTCTTAAGTCAGGATGTGTAACTTTACTTTGTATGTCCTTCAGACATAATTTGTTGTATTTGAATGTTATCTTTAGTCAGAGTGACTATGTTTTTATGTCCATCAGACATAGATTAAGTACGGGGGCTGTATGCTCTATATAAGTGTAGGACCAGATGTTCAAGTTGACCCTAACTCATAAATCCATTTTTCTTTTCTGAGTCCTTAAGACATGGTAATATTTCATGACGCCCTAAACGGCATGTTCACTTTTTAAATTCCGGAAGGCTACAAGCAGGTAATCTAACACGTTTGTCCAGGACCTAGTTAGGTCACTGACTGTATGCAGTCTTGTTGACACCTGTTGTGTAACTATTTGCGGTGTGCAACTTGCGGGAACACTGCTAGTTTCAAGTAGTGGCCCGCGTGGATAGTACTTTCTTTCGGCCCCTTTTGGTGCCTTGTTGATCTAAGTATTTAAGGATAGTGTCTAGTAGTATTAATGTATACCCCTGGGTGTGGGAAGTAGTATAAATATACTATTAAGTGCTTTGGCAGTACTTATGAGGAAAGTATCGGCCATAGTATAATTCCGTGTAGATGCCTGATTGTTAGCTAGAACCGGTATCCATGTTTCTGGAGTTATCAAAGCAAATTACCACATGTTGTATCTAACCTTGACGGTTTTCCTTTAGTTTATATCAATACCCGGCTGTCTGATCGAATGTATTTGACATTATAACTGAACACGATTATCATCAAGTTTCTAGTGCTGTATCTTGTTTACCATATGTAATCCTATTTCTCATTGTTTTTTATGATAAATTTATTTCTGTTACTTATACAATCTTGTGATATTTACCATATCCTTCATCATGTATAAGTCAACTATGTTCTAGTAATTGTTTCCTTCTCCATAAATTAAGGAGTGGTAAACAATTCAAAACTACTAAGATTGGCAACTCCATCTTGGAGGATACATGCATTACTTCGGCCCTAAATTCTCCCTTCAGATCTAGAACATGAGCCGAGTATGAACTCAGACCCACTGACGGTGGTCTTAGAGTTTTCATCCTAAACCCTTTTTTATACACACTTTCTGTCATCAAAGTGCGTGGACAACCAATGTCAATCACCATTTCTACTGGCTTACCATCCACTTTCACTGTTGTTACCCACTGCGCATCACTGCCCCTTACCTCGTCCACATGACATAATTCTAGCTCGTTAACTTTTTTAAGTTCAGGCCCATTCTTTTCTTTCTTTAATCTACACGTCGTAGCTATATACCCTACCTTGCCACATGTGTAGCATTTGTTATTTTTCAAGGGACACTCCGCAGCCAAATGCAAAGGACTGTTACACCTAAAACACAACCTCTTCCCCTGCACTCCCGGATTCTTGCCAGTACTTTTACACAATTGCCTGTACTTTCCTTTCTTCCCAAAAAAATTCACAGAATGCGGCTCCACCCTATGAAAGGTCTTAAGCTGGTCGTTGGCTAAATCTAGACGCCCTGCCATTTCACACGCCTCCTCAAATATTAGAATCTTATCCCTAGCTAACTGGCATTATCATTATCATATCTGGCTATTTGAACACTTCTTTAAAGCCTGAACTGAGATCATTTTCAACTAAGAACTGTAGTAACTCATGAACTGACTTATTGTAGAACTCATTCAAACAATAAAGTACCACAAGTATCAGTCTTCAATCGTACAAGTCCAACATTCCTTCATAAACGTCTTTTAATTTAGTGATGAGGTCCTCTGGAAGTTTTTTCTTGAAACTTGAACTTTTGCTCATAAAGAGGTCTAAATACTCAAGTTTATTTAAAGCCGCATACCTTGTTTCTGTGTGAACACTAATGTTATAAATAATTCCAAAATACAGTTGGCAGCATCCATCTTTTCCTATACAACAAGACGTAGTTTATTTTTAGGTGATTCAAATTCTTCTCCCCTCCTTCCCAATGCTCATCAAAGGCTCCTTGCTCGTTGATGTTCATTTTTGATCTCTTCTATTTTCTTACAGCAGTACAAAATATCAAAAGTTTTTGTTTGAAGTAAATTGTGTAAAACATCTGTACATGCAAATAATCTTGAAAATCAATCTGAGCCTTATCGTTGTACATGGGTGATATATTAACACATCAGGTTAGACACCACTGCACTGCATTGCATTACACTGCTAAAAGTCCAAGTCATACATTCATAAACAAATCATAAACAATCGGGTCAAAGCCCCACACAAAATACGACCACTTGTGGTAAGGTTATATAAATATTAATTACAAAGCACGACTCACAAACAAAATAGCTGCGCTTCCCACCAAACTAGGAATGCACGTGCACGTAGAAATACTCGGAAGTATATAAAAAATATAGTTACTATTTACACGTGGATCAAGGGAGGAGGTAATAAGGAACTATCCATGGCAACTTAAAGGAACGATCTCCAAAAATCAATGCATTTTTCAGTGAGGAAAACGGACACAAAAAAACACACTTATAGAAAGAAAAATACATCAACTAGTAAATTGGTAAAGGATACATCTTCACCACTGGGCATTTGAACGTCCCATGTCAGATACAAACATGTACAACCCTTAAACTGCAATTATTCCCAGGATACGGAGTCTCACATATACTTAGGAGCCACTTTAATGGCGGAAGATTGTCAACCTTTATTAAGACGAGCTGTCAGTATTCTCAAGCTGATGTCTTCCTTGTCCATTTGCATCTCTGCTAAAGTGTGCGGAAGTATTCTTTGGACCAGTGATTCCAAAATTACTGGCAAGCTTACTGAATTAGCTACCAGCGGCTTAGCTTGTTTGTGGGTAGCTCTGACAGTATATCTAGAGGTTGAACAGTGATTGGGCACCCAATAATAAAATGACCTGGGGTCAAGGCATTGAGATCATTAGGATCTGCTGAAAGAGAACAAAGTGGCCTGGAGTTTAACACTGCCTTCACTTGTGCATAGAGTGTAGTGAGCTTTCAAACTTAAGATTCTGATCTCTTACCACCGATTTCAGATGTATTTTTTGCCAGCCTCTCATACACCATCAAAGTTCGAGGCAGCTGGAGGATTGTGAAAACTAATGCCACGTGATTCCCTTCACTGTGAAAGCATAAGATATCCTTATGGCCTATAAAGAAGGGACTCTAGGAGATGCTCAAGTTCAGTAAAATTGCGATGGGCTCCTACGAAATTTGCACTTCAGTCACTGTAGATATCAGAACACATACCATGTCGTGATATAAATAGTAGGAAAGCGCCCATAAAGGCTCTCATTCTTAGGTCCGATACAACTTCCAAGTGTATGGTCTTTGTTGCCATACACACACATAAGCACAAGTAGGCTTTGTGATTATTTTACATTTCTAGTTGGAGAAAGATTGATTGGGAATGGCCCTCCATAATTAACTCCGATTTTCACAAATACTCTTGCCTGCTATACTCTTATATCAGGTAGATTTACCCTCAATAGTGCAAGTGTGCTTGCCTTGAATCAAAAGCACCACATGCACCTGAAGATAAGATTCATAATCTCATAAAGGATACTATACAGTAGTGACCTTAAAATAGTGATTGATTAGTTCTTAATCCCGCATGAAGATAGGAGGTGAGGTAATAGTCAATTATGGCGTGAAATGATTTACATTAGGAAGCAGAATTGTATGTCTGATATCTTAATGCAGTGAGGCGTGTCCAAGGCGACATCCCATCCTGGGGAGATCATCTATGTCAAGAGATTTATTCAGTCCTCTCACACAATGAGAACCCTACTTTTCTTTCCTTTATACTTTGTACGTTTTCTCCAAACGCTTCCTTTTGGACTTGGTGTGCACACGATGTGCGTACAGCCTTATTTTATGTTGAGGTTAACGAGCCCATAAAGTGGGCTTGACTCTTTAGATTCATTCTACGAATAAAACGTAACACAAATTCTATGAATCTTTGTAACGACAACCATGACGAAAATAGTTTAATGTATTCTGACCAGACTAATTCAATTAGAGAAGTTATAAAGTGACAACACCTGTCATCCAAGTTCTGGGAGTTCTGACTGGTGGAACGTTTCAAATATGCTAGGCCATCTACTCAGGTCCATGACACCACAGCTGATGTTCCACTAATTCCTTGGGATGGAGTCCTCTTGAAGCACAGTCAGATGGGTTTGACTGAGTAGCACATGTCTCCAATGGTTGGATTGTAGATTATTTTGTATTTAAGATACTCTGTTGGCCACAAAGGTTTTCAACAAGTGAGGTGACGCATTGAGCCACGATAGAAATATAGTAGAATTTGTCCATGCAAATTTATCTGTCAGTGATAACGTTTTCACTAAGATTGTTTTAAAAAATATTAATTACGGTGGTGGGAGATGAGCTCCACACAAATCAAGAAATGTGAGTAAAATGGTCTTGATAGAAGAAACCCGTGATTTGATTATGATGTAGTGCATTTGAACGTCTCCCGAAGAGGTGTTTACCAGCAAATATGCCAGAGCCACGTATACTTTGTTAGACGCATCACTAAACCTGCGGAGTTGACTTTCAGTGACGGTCTTAGTAAAAATGACACGGTTTATGTTGATGTGTATAAGTACAGGAAATTCTGAAATGAAGTACTTCCAAATTACACCTAGTTCAGGTGGCAACGGTTCATCCCAACAAAGACCAAGAGTCCACAGATGTTGCATAAGTGCGTTGGCACAAAACACTACCGAACTAAATGACCCACTGGATCAAAGATAAAGTGCAATGTTAGATAATAAAGCTCTCTTCAGTTCCCTGTTATCTGAAGCACAAACATGGTACGAAAACGTGTCTGTCCACTCCAATCCACTTATCTTAATTATCTGGTCTCCATCTTCTTCAAAGCTTGGGGGGACCTCACGATGATCAGCTGGGATGCCATTTAAAACTTGAGAATGGTTTCTCTACTACTTTCTCTGTTGGAAACCTCCCAAATTAAGCAACTCATTGAGTTCAACTTGTAGAGTGGGAGCACATCCCAGAGAATCGGTACCAGTCACGATATCATCAACAAAAATGTAATTACGAATGATTTGTGTTGTGTTAAGGTAGCATTACTCTTCATCAATAGCTAATGGACGTAATGACTGCACGGCCTAATATGGATCTGACGAAACTGCATAAGGTACAGTGCGAGTTGATACTATTGAATGGGTAGATATGGGAGCTCACGCCATAGTATTACCTGATATTGACGGTATTCCGGATATACAAGTACGTGGCGATACATTTTACAAATATCTGTTGTCAACTCCAAGAGGGTACGTATTGAAATTAATCACAATATACACCACTCCCCTTTGCAATTTGGGAACCTTTAAAAAGGTGTTATTAAGAGAATAACCTGACGATGTTGCCACGGAGTCGTCAAATCCCACTCTCACTTCCGTGACCAAAATAGTCTCCTTAGATATACAAGTCTGTAGTATATAATATGTCAAACCTTGGATCCCAGGCTCTTTTAGAACCTATATATGCTTAAGACCTCCATATTCCGTAAATAACGTGCCATACTCTTTCTTTAGTAGTGGTTGACGAGCTAAAGTTTTCTCAAGATATTGAAGATATCTCTTCGCCGCTTGCTGAAGTGACTCTCCTAAAACTATATGAGCAGGGCCGGTTCTTGGCCTATGTGAGCGATGCATCCGCAGGGGGCCCCCGAGGATTAGGAGCCCCAAAGCTTTTTTAAATTGTCTATATAAATAAATAAAACTATAGAAAATATATGAAAGCAGTAAAATAAATCAAAGTATCAGTTGTTCGATTAGTGGTTGTTAGTTTTTTCCTCCCTCCTTTCCCCAGACTACGTCGCTCGTCTCCCCTCTCTTCCTGAGGCCGCACAGCAAGTGTATCCTTCCCTTATGAGGCTACGTCACACGTCTCCCTTTCCCTTAAGTTGTGGGCGCAATGGGCAGTGCCTAGGGGCTCCAGTCTGGGATGCTACCATATTGTTCGTTATGTGCCACATTTACCGTTTACATTTTTATTCGATGCATTTTCTTCAGGTTCCTAAAATGCTGTTAAGAAGGCCCTGCATTATGGATGTCATTTAATAACTATTTGGTGTCAAAAATAATGTTTATAACTGTTCATAAGATTATTGTGTGTAAACATTTTTTATTAATTGAGATGTATCAAATATATTAATAGTAGTATGTTTAAATTTTCTTCTTTTTTCAAAGAAGCTTTTACAAATTAAAGCTAACAAAGACATATTTAAGATCTACTATGACACAAGAAAGAATGACAGGACTTGCCACTATTTCTATTGAGAATAATTTTTGTCGTCAGCTAAACAGTAGCAGCATAATAGATGACTTCACAGCAAGAAAAGTTAAATTATGAAAATACAAAGTGTTGAAATGCATTTTAAAAAAATAATGAGGGAATTTGTATGAGCCAATTAAGGTTTTTAAGGTATTTTAATATGTTGTAATATGTTATTTTCACAAGTCTTTAGGTACCTATATGCCATTTTATGACCTTTCAATTTTGTTAAATAATGTATTGGCCTTTGACTCCTTGTTAGTTACTATACAGCCACTCTTCTAATTAATTTATGGACTAATATAGGCTATCTAATGATTTTTTATAACATTGCAATCAAAATGTTAAAACTAGTCCTACAGGTATATTATCTCTTATATAAAAACTATTGTATATGCATAATTCATCGTCTATGAGTAATTTATTCAATCCCAAAATAATACGTCAATCTATATTCTCTTTTTAAATAATTAATTCAAGCTCACATATATTGTTTTTATTTTCAAGAACATATAAGACATATTTTGCCTAATTTATTTTTTGTTTAGTCTGACTCATAATATTATCTAACTTGTTATGCGAGTGGACTATTCTAATATTTTATTTAAAAAAATATCCATTGACCCCACATTCTACAGTTCGCAGGGGGCCCTAAATTGCCTAGGACTGGCCCTGTATCTGGGGAACCTTGAAGGGTGATCTCATGGAGTACGGATCCTTGTCATGCGAGTGTGTTGGAACAAAATGTGCCTCACATTTATTTTCATCAGTATCCGTGACTACCAGTAGGTCCTCTGCCTCTCAAAATTACCAAAAAATGCTGTCGAGAGACTGCTTCATATCCACTAAGATTGAGGACACCATGGACGATGACTTCTGCTGGTGTCCAACCTAACTAATGATGATCCAACTGAAAAAGGCATGTAGAGCTGCTGGGTAACCAGGCAAAACTAGGGATCACCTACCATCAAATATACCGGGGTCGAGGAAAACACCAGCATTTAATAAAACCTCAATAGTCCCAGTTATGTGAAATCTATCTGCTAACTGAAGGTGTGTGTACCATTGTATCACTTTAATCAGTAACCCTCCTGAGGATAAGTCTTAGTGATGAGCTGTGGTCATATTGGTATGGGAACTCGTAAATGAGTTGACATGCGACGGGGAGTTAAGAATGTGGTTTCTTTGTGTGCCTGTACCAATGTATGAATAGATTTGGCCTTCGGAGGATCGAGTTAGTTCTTGACCTGAACCTTTATTAGCCCTCTGAGTGTACACACTAATATGCAGAAGCGTGTGATGACACTGATTGCATTCAGAACAATCCGTATTTGACGGACAATCCTTGATATGGTGCTATGTCTTCAAACAGTTAAAGCACACCTTACTACATTTTGACCACTCCATACGTTGCTTCGTTGATTGATCTAAAAATGCAACTCATCTATAAATATTGTGGTTGCCCTGACACAGAGATTATTGGTATTTTCACGACTCATATTAATGCCTGTCCTACAAAGGTTGGTGATCTAGATTTCACCTCAAGTTTTCTGTGAGCTTGAGGAGGCCTATTTGGAATGTTTACAGAACATTATGGAAAGTAAATTGCTGTTAAACGGGCTCTGTGCACTGAGTTTCAAGGAACTCCATAGCCTTTTCAAAGCTTTGTTGGTGTTCTTTTGTTAGTATGAGTCATTTCAAACCACTGACGCGTAGGCTATACATATTCAGTTTGTTGAGCGTTACATTTAAGAGCATGAAACTCCACTGACAAACTGAAAACTTCAAAATTTTAAAATCACCCAAATTTTCTATAAAGGTGTCCACCACCACCATTAAATATTAAATATTGAGAGGAATTAGAATTCAACGAAGGAAACAGAATTATTTTGTCTAGATGATTGGTACTAATGCGCCTCGCATCCTGATGCCTATAACCTGTCCGATAGCTGATAGTTTTCATCAGACAACGGAAGTGATCGTATCGGGTTGAGTGGTTACCCAAACAAGGCTGAATTTAAATAATGGAACTTTTCAACTGACGTTAAACTTGTGTTGTCATGTACCAACGAAGTAAACAAATCATTAAAACTCATCCATTCTGTAACACCACCACTAAAAGTAAGCGATTCAGATCTAGCCATTTCGCAAAAAAATGATTTTGTACTGGTTCAATAGTGCGCATAGCAACAAGTTGAATAATTGAGTTATATAATGCTGTCATCTCATGTTATTTAACATAAAAAATTTCCACCAGCGCTTCTCGTGCCGTAATATTAAATTGAGGTTCAATCTGAATGGGTGATCACTTAATAAAATATGTTCCTCATCAAAATCTTCTTTAAGTTTACTCAAATCAGAATAGTGAGCCTTAAATCATTGTAATTTATCATTATTACTCTGTGGCCTAGCTGCAATCTGGAAAAGTATCATCATCATCATCATAATTATCATAATCAGTGAACGTTTCCGCCTCTGTGGGTCATCTGGCACAACCGCTTCCATTCTTATAGATCTCATCATGCCTCTCCTCCTACCACGTGTCTTCAGTCCACCCCTTTAGTTTTCATGTTCTTCTCTGCTTGGTGCATCCATATCGTCCGTGGTCTTCCAATAGGTCTTCTGTCTCCTTACTCTATAGAGCTTTATTAGTTATTCTGTCCTCTACCATTCTTACCACAAGCCCTAACCACTGCAACTATTTCCTCTTTAGCGCCTTTTTTAATGGTATAACCTTTAAGATATCCCTAAAATTGTTCGTTCCTTATCCTCTATCTCCTTGTAATATTTTCATTGCGCCTCAGAAACCTCATATATGCAACTTGCGATCTATTTAAATCTCTCCTTGTCTATGTCCATATTTTGGAGCCATACGTTAATATTGCTTGACAATACGTCTTAAATAACAAAGTTCTGACCTCTTTTCCTATATTCTTTCGCCATGTGAAATATTAATGTTCAATCTTCCCATCCTTTGTCTTATTTACTCCTGAGTCTTAAAGTTTGTGGAATTATTAATTCCTAGATAACTTAAATATTCTACCCTTTCAATTTACTTTCTATTGTTCCTTCCTTTGTTGAGTTGGAGTTCCTAGTCACCTGGATTGGCTTGCTTTTTACCCCCTTCATGTCCAATACATATCTTTCCATTGCTATTGATCATTTGACTAGTTCTATCTCCAAGTCCTCTACAGTTTCCTCCCTTGTCATGACGTCGTCTGCATATGCCATCACATTCAGATCCCCCGGGCTTCTGTGACCATGCACTTGAGCAATTATTTCGTTCATTACAATGTTAACCATACAGTTCATGTTGACGCAGATGTGCGGGGAGCAATCACTATTTATGTTCAATGGTATTTATACATCCAGACAATCGGTGTATTGTTTATATGTGATCTATTAGATTATTATTGACTTTTTAAATATTTTACTAATTTTATTGTATCGGGCTAAATTGGTTTAGCGCTGTTAGTTCTCAGAATATGAATATTAACTGCTTGAAGCAAGCCATCACCATTTTGTACTGATATACAGTTTCTACATACTCGACTTGTAACTCTTGTTTACTTTGTTTACATACCCTCATCGTGGATTTCTGCCTCGAAGACCCCTGCCCTGTCAGAAGAGGCGTTGCAGCAATAGTGACTGACCGTGCCTATAGATAATGCTGCTCCGCACTCATCAAAGTTCGTGAGTCGACTGAAAGCAGCTCTGGATTTGTTAGCCCAAAGAGTCAACCTTCTAGAAGTAAATGGAATTTCCCCCCACTTCCTCTCACTGGTCACCTCATCATGCCTAGCTGTGGATACT